>JAGXCT010036931.1:0-126745 GCA_022495035.1 Philopotamus ludificatus | reverse complement strand
TTTTTTTAGATTTTCGTATATTTTCCCGTGGCTTACAAATAATCTAAAAAAAATAGAAATTTATCCACATGATCTTTATTTATATTTTATAAGAATTTAGTTATGAAATTATTTAATTAGAAATAAAAACCAGTAGTTTATTTATAATCTGCATATATTTTTATGAATATAATTTATCAAATGTTTATCTACAATGCTTTGTATTCTTTTTAATATCATATTTTAGATACGAAAACAGCATCATAATTTTTTTATAAGATCTGAATACCCACTATAATTTTTATATACGATTTAATTATAAAGTGTTTTTATGATCTATTAAACAAAGCGTTTTGCCTGTCGGTGCTTTGATATTTCTCTTCAGCCGATAACCATCTCATCTTGCGTTGATGATCCAGAAGCGCTTCTTCAAAAACATCAACAACCATCTTTTCAGTAAGAATACCATCCAGTGAAGAATAAGCAGCTGCTTGCCAAGCAACACCCAATTTACTAATACTTCTACCAGACATTCCGTTACCCATCTTGGCCAATCGCTTACACATAATACTATAGTCAAAATCACCGATCTTCAATCGTCTATGTCCTTGCGAAGCAGGTTGTAACACGTATAAACAAAAATAATGCCGTATCAATCGCTCCCTTTCTTCTAATTCTGGAAGATTGAACTCAATCATCTTATCGATCCTGTCGTGAATAGCCGAATCGAACTGCTGGGGAGTATTAGATGCCAGAACGAGCATAAACTTGGAACTCTGCTCCGATGTTCTGTAGAGAAATGCATTAATAGCCGAGCGCAAATCTTCCGATATTTTATCGGATAGTCGTTTGCGCAAGAATGCATCCGCCTCGTCTATGAAGAGCAGTACGCCTTTCCTGCTCTTGCTGGACCAATCGAATAATTTATGGATGGCAGTAACAGCTTCTCTACCCATCGGCGCTACATCTCCGCCTGTCATTATGGCATAGTCCATGCCTGAATAGGCAGCGAGCTTTTTTGCAAAGAGAGTTTTTCCAGTGCCCGGTGGTCCGTACATAATAAAATTTCGATACACGCCCCTGTTGCGTTTAGTGTTTTTCGTTTCTAATGCTACATCTCTTAATTTTGATTCTAATTTAGGATTCAATATGACTCCGCTCAGAATATTTTTCGGTTTTTTAAAGTTGTTTATGATACGCGTAGCCGTGTCGATGGGATGCTTGAATATTTCCAGAAAAGAAAATCTCGAAGTGTCGCTGATCAGAACAGGTTTTCCCAGTCTGGATTCGATGTATCTCGCGGTTATCGACGTTGCGCCTTTCGCTGCATAAATACCTAATGCAATGGCCGATATTGTACCGACGGCCATGGCCGTTTTATTTCTGTCTGTGACCAAAATGTTTAATCCGTCTCCTAATAATGAACCGGTAGTCTTAATCCCTTCAATAATTGTGGTTCTGCTCTCTTGAGCTTTTAATCGAATCTGGTCTAAGCGCACATCTTTGTTTTCGCGTTCGGCTTTCGCCTCGGCGAGTGCTTTTGCTTCGATAAGTTTTAATTTGTTTTGCTCTTTCAGTTT
This sequence comes from Philopotamus ludificatus, assembly GCA_022495035.1. Taxonomy (NCBI): domain Eukaryota; kingdom Metazoa; phylum Arthropoda; class Insecta; order Trichoptera; family Philopotamidae; genus Philopotamus; species Philopotamus ludificatus. The sequence continues at coordinate 125,186 of JAGXCT010036931.1, read as the reverse complement.
CATTTCGTGTTCGATCGTTGCTTTTCGCAATGCTTCTTGTTTCGCGACAGATTCCTCCTGTCTTCTCAATTGATTTTCGTGTGCTTCTCTCGACTGTGCTAGTTGTTCTTCGTAACGTTTCCTTTGCAGCTGATCCTGATATTGCGCTTGTGTTTGTTTCTGTTTAGTTTCTTCATGAAGCGTCTTGCGCTTTTCTTCATAATCCATTCGCTTTTGTTCATTATTTGCTTTTTGAATATGCGTTTCATACTCTTTAGCCATAGCTAAAAACTCATTTTGTTTCGTGATTTCTTGCAACTTAGTTAATTCTAGTGCTTCTTTTGAATATTTAGACGATTCAAGCTCTTTAGCAGCTTTGGCAGCTCGTTCCAAAGCACTAGAATCAAATTTATATGCTTCCATTACTGATTTTTCTGATTTTGTCGGCTTATCCATTGTAGTTTTATTCGGATCAGCATCCAATTCCGGCTTATTTTTATTCTTATATCCGAAAATCCAATCCATGATACCTGTAATCAAATGAAAGATATATTAATTTCGAATACACAATCATTTGCTACAATGCCGATTACAATTTGCATCAAAAATATCTTTTGCCTTTTGTATTATTCATTAAATTAAATTTGTGCTAGCTGTTGCTTTAAATCAAATTTAATCCAGGCCTGAGTTTTGAATTTATTGTAAAGGTTTTACGTAGTACATATTTTATTCATATAAATTGTATTGCGTCGGAGTTTTGCGAGCGTGAAGGTAGAAATGTTTTGTATTCAATGCTGAAATTGTTTTTAATTTACAGTATATTTTTCGACTCGATGCAATATATTTTTAATTTATTTATTTAATTGTGTCAATCACACACATACTTCGTGTTTATTTCGAGAAATTCTCGTGCATATCAACGTGTTAAATATGCAAAATACTCGGATAGGATCTGCGTCGAATCTTGATAGTTATTCAAATTTAACTAATTGCAATTTGAAAAAATGCTATAAAGAAATATAACTATTAGATAAATAAAATTACTGGTTGTATTGTTATATTATTTTTAATAACGTTGATTTATGGGAATTTTAACCCTAATACCCAATGAATTATTAAATACATATTTAGTTCCAAATAACTTTAAAAGTTATAGTTCAAAAAATACCTTATTCCACTATATAATCACACAAAGACATTATTCTACCATTAATCAAGTTACAATAAAATATAATGAGCTCTAATTTAACCTCTTTCACTCTTTGTGACACACGTATTGACTCAAAAGATTTTTCGGCATAAAAATTGCACCACGTTTTGTTCTATTTATTTATAATAAATGTCTTTTATTGAATATAATATCAGATCAAACCCTATAAATGTTACTTATTTATTTTATCAATGAAAATCTTTTTTATATATTCGTAAAATAAAATTAATGAGAGTAGAAGGTAGATTCGACCAAAAATAGCCAGAGTAGAAAGAGCTAAAATTAAATCAGATAGAATATTTTGAACCTTTCCACACTATTTATATATAAAATACTAAAAATGATGATTTCTATATATGTATGTAGAAATCATCATTTTTAGTATTTTATATATAAATAGTGTGCCTCTAACGGAGTTCTCACCACAGAGCCAGTATACCCTGGGAAGGAAAACCCTAATCTGTTGACCAATAATCGGTCTAGTCTCGATACTTTCGCTCCTCTTCCTTCTTTCTAGGGGACCCCTCTCTGAGGAGGTATTTTCCATGATGAAAGGATTGCTATTGCACGACAGGGCTAATAATCACTTGCTACTGGCTACTTGAGACTCGTTTTGGCCAGATGTGCGTATGTATGCCTGTGTATATCTATATAGTTGTGCGTGTGTGGTCCCTCGCTATTTGTCACTCGTGACTCGTTAAAAGCAGATAACGCCTTAGAGAAGAGAACAAACGAATACCGAGGCAAACCCCCTCCTACATGCCTGGACACAGTTGAGAGGGTAAAATCCGATACCAACATGGTAGAAAATGTACGTCCAATGCCAGCAACGGCCAAGAGAGGGAAACTCTTTACAAAAAACCGCATACCAAGACGGCTCGGGTCCCCGCGGTATGGACACGAAAGGGAGCCCCCACGTCACGTGTGAGACTCAGGTTCCTTTGGCCTCAACTACCATGCGAGAGTTTGGTAAGGTCCATGCCCTCAGCGAGTGAGAGCCTTGTGACTGGCAAATGATGATGATGATGATATATATATATCATTAATTAAAAATGGTATTTTGGTTATTTTTGACAACGTTTGGATTGGAATCAAAATACTTGGTTAAGTTAATTTTTTTTAGCTTTAACCATAATTTAAAAAGCATTACGTCTTTGTTTAATTTTGTTATGATATTTATGTGATAATTCTTTCATTATCACCAAGGGTTTGACATCACTAAGAATTTCCTTGCGGCATAATTTTAGCAAAATCGGATTAAACATCGTACATTTTTGGACAAACAAAACCTTGAACCGTTATTTTTATTTGATTTCGTTCCGGTTCAAAAATTGTTTTTTTTTTGTTTTTGTTCAGCGTTTATTTTTTAAATGCTTTGAAGTGAATCGAAAACAGCTGAAAACGGTTTTTGTTGTCGGAACGAAAAATCGGTGACGGATCGAATTGCAATAACGGTTCACATTGATCTATTATGAATTAATAATACACCTATTTTTTATTAATGTATTATTCATCACTTGAAGTTGGACTGAAAACTGAAAATAATCGTTATTTGTAGGGGGGAAAAAAGCAGATATGAACAAATGAAAACCGAACCGAAAAACAACGGTTCAAAAATATGTATAAAATGTTACACAAAAATGCATCTTAGTTTTTCCAAACATTAAGCGCCTCATCTCTTTGTATTTATAAAACCAACAGGGACAGGGAGGTTGGTTTTACGTTATATTGCTTTCAAAGTGAGACAACACCTGGTCCCGTACAAATCTCAGCCACCGTAATGAAACAACAAAGTGTCCCGCCACCCCTGCGGAGGCTGTGGGGGCCGCCTCGCTCTTATTGTTTGCTCTTCTGATAGCGCATCTTCCGCCCCACCTCCCCTCACTACTGAAATATTTATTTCAGCAGCACTTTTTCCAGCCCATTTTTATTAAGTTGGCCCAGGGGCGAATGGTAACAGATTGAAAAATATTTGCGTTTACGCGCACCTAATTGAAACGTTAAAATTCACGACGCGAACCAATTCCAGCGGTGGTTGGTGCCCAACACCTCAAGAAATTGCGGCCAATGAAAACACTCCAGGTCGGCTAATATTTGTATTCGCCGAAAATACGATTTTTTAGCCATAAAAAAAATTATGGCCCATAAAGGGTGAAATTTATTTCTGCACGTCTCGGAGGTAGAGCGAATACATTTTCAATTTTTTATATTTTTGAAAAAATACGAGTTTTTTCATTCGTTTTAATGTCTTACATACTAAAAACTAAAAACTAAACAGTGGCCTTATAACCCTGGGCCGGGTCTTTGCCACCTGGAGGACACCTCCGTCTCAGTCATGATGTCATGACTGTAGACAGACGTTCTCCAAGTTATCTAGGCTGCATTCATTATTCAGTCCAAATCGTGTAAAAAAAAACAATAATATATTAATTCAGATTAAAGAAAAGACGATTTAATTTTCCAGAATTTTAGACAAGTCAAACTATATGATACAGTATTTCTTATCTTAATAGCCACGATTAAATAAAAAAAATAGATAGGGAAAAATAAAAAACAGTGGATTTCAGAAATGATGAATTTACACTTTCTAAGGACCAAATTGGTTAAAGGGCGTCATAAGAAAAAAACAAATCCCATCTACAAATTAAGTGTCTAATAAAAAAAATATACTTTTACTATTATGTATTCTGCTTTAAATATAAAATAAAAAAGATTATTTATTTCATAAATAATATCAGCTCAAAAAAGTTAGAAAAGCCTCAGGAGGTCTATTTGTGCCAATCCTTTTTTACATGTTCTATTGGGCTACAGCTGTAATTTTTATAAAAATATATTCCTATGATCTAACTTTTTCTCATTTATCGTTTATCTGAATTCATATATTTTGAATAGTTTTTCTAACCAAAAGATCGTCAATAATGATCCATCCTTCATTTCATGATCTGTTGTATTCCTCGATCAATCCCCTTTAAATTATGATCCTTGATTAAAAGACTTATCATACATTTTTAAATATGTAATACAGATCATCCTAAATAAAAAATCATCCTACATATGGAACTAGTACTATCAACTTCTAATTCAATTATTACTATAAACTTTATCCTTTATACTTATAAAGGATGAGATTCTTGAATCATTAGAAAAGGCCAATAAATCATATTAGAATAAGCGAAAAAAAGCGTTAGTTAACAGGAAGCTCAAAAATATTTATTTTAAAGATGTCAATATATCTATAAATACCTAATAAATTTATCAATTGAAAGATCAGTGTGATCTAAATTATAAAAAAATATCTGACTAAAGTAATAATTGTAAAAAATCCAGCATTTATATATTAATATTTGAAAAACTAGGGATCGAGATACTACTGTATTAAAAATTATATAAACGATACTATTATATCGTTATTTTATTTTTTAAGAAAAAATACCTGGTAAATGAGTGCCTTTCTATCAGATTAAACTAGGGGATGACTTGAAAGAACAATATACTACAGGTAATTTTTGATATTATCCGTTATTAAAGAATATATAAAAAATGGCAAATAAAAGACCTCAAAGAAAGCTCTCTCGAGAAAAGATGTATTTCACGACAATGCTCAATGCAGTTACTATGGAGGCTGTTACTCAGCAATGTGGTTTCCAGGAAATATATCTTCCATCTTATATTCCCGATCTAGATTCTATTAATATTATAAATTGAAGTAGAAGGAAATTAACAAGTGATGTATAGTTTTTGCCGTTATAGTTTGTTTTTAGATTATAATTAGACTTATCATAATTTACATCCCATTCAATTTTTAATGAGATTAGACCTGCTATTTATTATCAATTATTCATTTTTCCAGATGTCCAGACACACAGATTTTTCCCATCCATTTATTCGTAAATGATACGGTGGGATTAATTTTCTTTTTCGGATATTATCATCCTAGGAAAAACCCTCCCTCTTGATTAATCCGGTAAACTCAATTATATCCACGCGCGTCTCCTATATCTCTCCTACTCTCCGGGTATTCGCACAAGAGCTTAGCCCGGGTAATCGTAAGATCGCACAAACTTTATTATATTAAGCACTTGGACGATTAACTCGATGTGAGATTTTATTTCGGCTATTATTTCAACTATTTTAATTTTAATTCGGGCATCATTCATGTAAATGTTATTCCATTCGGTGAACTGATCGCGGAGATAGGCATTCCCGAAGGCTGCTCGGGAAATTACTCATCGCGTTATTTTGCCGCGAAACCGAGATAAGAATAAATTATTTGTTGCGTTGTATTGTTGCGAATTTTGTGGGGCGAGGATTCGTGAGGGATAGTGGTGTGAATGGAGGAGACAATTGTGTTTAGGGAATAATATTTATTTTAATAGATATTTCTCAAGATACTTTTGTATACAGAATACTAAAATATAAACTTTAACTAATTATATTTAGAATTTGTCACGATATAAACATTAAATTACGAATAATATAAATAGATAAAATAATTAGAGCAGCTCTATAAATTTAATTTGCAATTTAATGTGATTTTAAAAATATATCAAACTTAAATAGTTATTTTAAATGAAAACGTATAATTATTTTAATTAAAATTTATGATTTTAACAGAGTCATTATGAATACTATGCATATTAAATTGGGACCATGATTGCGGCGGGAATGAATCGGGATAGTGTCCCGGAACAATCCCATTATCATGCTCTATACATAGCCCCCATCCTAAAATATTTCATTTTGCAGTTGACCCGTAATCAAACTTGGTGCTCTGTTTACTCTTACTAAGAAGACCTGAATGTGTGTTTATTTGGCCCATATATATGTAAATTTTTGGAATACGTTACCCCAGCAAATCTCATATGAGCCTGGCATATTTCAGCGCTGAAACTATTATGTATACGTGGACGGGGACCGGCAACGTATGCATTGGCAATCGCGAAAAAAATATATGTATGTGAAAATGCGACGGTTATAATGTACCATGCATACAGAGTGTCATAAATATATTTTTTTTAATATTAAAAAAAATATAGCACTATGATTTGATATATTGTTTAATAACGATATTTTTTTAAAAATAATATTTAATATATAAATAAACATCCTGTAGTTGTCTGGGATTTTTTTCACGTGGAAAAGGCCGTGTAAAAAATTTTGCACACACATACACATGTAGACCTGTACCGAAAACCGTGCAGTTCACCATGAATAACTAACGAGGCGAGAGCAAGCAAAAAATTCGGAACCGAACAAAGTTGTTAACCCTGCCGTTCCCTTTAGGCGTGAAAAAAATAATAATTTATTCCGTATCAGAATTTTTTAATATTATTTCGGAGCCTACGAAAATTTGTTATTTTTCTTTTTATTTATTCAGGGCATTGTATTATGATCTTATTGAATAATATGAAAATCCGATTTAATTTTAACATGGAAAATGTTTTTTTTTAAATTGTATATTGTATATTTTTACGTCGGAATTTTCTTTGAATTACGTGATGTCTTTAAATAATATATGAGTACGACAAAATCCCGTGCTAGGTTGCATGTAACAAAATCCTAAGCCCGGAAACTTTCCGGTCACGCCTCTGGAATTATTTCATTAACGCTTTTCTTTAAATTTCAATTGTTAAGACTTTCGTTCAAGATTAGAGTTTTTTTATTATAGCATATTGCACTTTCCTCAAGCGTAATTAAATTAATAATTTTATAATCAGATGAAGCTTTTAATAATACAGTATATAATTTTTTGTTTAGTTCAAATTATTATAATAATCAATTATGATGTCATTTAATAAAAATGTTTTAGCCTGATAAATATGTTTAGGAATAAATCCAATGACCTAAATTTAATTTATAAGAAAACGAAACAATCTTGGACTGTGAAGTTTGTAGATTTTCTAGGTGTGCCTCATTTTGTCTTCATCAGATTATTCTGTTATTTTTATTTATATTTTACATCGTGGTAAATAAAGAGTGTTATCTTATTACTGATTTAATATTTTAAATGTAATATTATTATATTTTGGAATATTGAGTGCATCAAGGATAGAAGTCAGATAAGAAACGAAGCAACCAAATCAAAATATTAAAACTAATAAAATATATAATTACCAGGGGTGGCTCACCCATATACACTGTGGAGCTGCAGCATCCCCAAGCAAATTGGGAAAAATATATATTTTTAATATAATATATACATGTATATTGATTACGATTATGTATACGTTAATATGAATATAATTTATATTTATTAAGCTTAATGGTGCCATCGCTGGCAGGGTTATTCCGCCCGATGTAGCGCAAGAGTGCTATCTTGTCACCGCTACCGTGGTCGGGTGTTGGACGGGTCGGGCGGGTAGCGGAGTGCGGGGAGAGAGTTTCTCCGCTAAGCGCCCTGTCGCGCTGCGACTTGGTGCAGCCATACTGACTCACAGCTTCTTTAAGCTCCGTGCCGGCTGTCTCTTATTTTATTATTGTTAATATTATTTACTATTTTTACCTAGCTTTATTTTTTATATTTAAAATAAAATGAGTGAAATAAACTTTTTTAATTTTTAATACTCCGCAAGCCGCTACTGCGCAACGCTCCACAAGCCGCTACTGGATATATCCCACTTTTCAAGCTAGAAGCGTGCACTTGCATTTGTATGCTTATCAACGCTACTAGAGTCATGTACTGGATGAGCACGGGACGGCGGAGTAGGGGGGGAAGGGGCTCCCGTCGCTAAGTGCTGTATTGCGCTGCAATTCAGAGCAGTCCCGCGCTGTCCAAACTGATTCGCTTCTTAAATATACTTTTTTTTTATTTACCTAAATATTTGAGCCACCACTGATTAATAATATGATATAATACGCTTAAAAATATAATTTCATTCCCTTCATTCACTACTTCATCTTTTATTCCTTTATCAAGAATAGTCTTATACCTGTTAAATCTAAATTAAAAAATATTGTTAAACAAACTAATTGTGCACCCTACTTTATCAGAACTAATCCTTTAATTCCACTTAATAAATAAAAGGATGATATTTTTTAAATTTTCCCTTCAAATTTTCTTACGTAATTTGATCATTATCATACTTTTCTGAATATCATTCTGACAACATTTGAAGAATTTCGTTTTTATATTCAAAATCAATCTTTAAGAAAAATGTAAGAATCTGGGAGAAGACTTAGTAAGGATTAGTCACATAGTAGTAAAAAACATAGTTTGGAAAATCTTTCCTTTTTTTAATAAAAGTGAAAAGATAAGATGCCTCGTTTCTCTAGAATTAAAAAAAATAATTTAAAATTGCTATTTAATAAAAAAAAATATTGTTTTGAGGGTAAACGTATGATGAAAGCATAGGTATGTTTGAAGCCAGAATTTTTGGCCTACCACTAGCCCAGAGGAAGCAACCGAGAAACTAGAATTCTTGAGAAAGTATTCGTATTATATTTATTTAAATTAAAAAATCAAAATGATAAAAAGCTGTATTTGTCTGAGATAGGTAAACAACTTAATTAAGAATATTGAGTGGTAGGCTAGAAAAAATATAGGACTCATGAGGGCTACTTTAACTACCTTGATTATTATTCAGAAAAACAGAATCATCATGGCTACTTTTCAAATATTTATCTACATTTTTTATTTTATTATATCTGCTAGAAATAAACCTAAGTAAATTAGGCGGTAAACAAATGTTGAATAAATGCTTACGAGATGTAGTTCTAAAGAAATATGCTTGAGTTATCTAATCGTAAGAAATTGGGTATGAAAAATAACAAAAGACACTCTCCATAAGATTTATAAAAAGATAAGAACTTGTATTAATTTTCTTTTAATTCATAAGCTTAATGAGATAAGAAAAATATAAGCAGACTAATAATGATTAGAAATGTGATACATCAGGTGAAATTAGATTGTAACCCACTAGATGCCTGGTTTGATTTAGCAAGATATAATAATTTTTCAAGAAACCTATTGTTTATACATTTATTTCCTGTAATCCTTAGTATAAAAATATTTTTTATCATAACGTATAATCAATACTTTTATCTAAGGTGTGATAAAATAGTAGTAAAAAAAGTTTTATCCATATAAGCTTATCCGCAACATCCCTCCTATTATGCAAAGAATTCCATTGAAACTCAACACTCTTCTCAACACCTTTTCATACAATCATATCCCATTCTCACGCCATTTATTCGACACAGTTTAGTAGCGGCCCTGCTCAAATATCAATAGCGACGCGACACGTAACAAGAAATGTTACAAGAATGTCGATACGCCCTTTAAATATCAATTCTGCACCGTTTATGTGAAAACGTTGTTTGGAAACGCGAGCCAATGGGAAAACAATCAATTTTCCGGGAGAATTTACGACACGCAAATTATAGGGCCACCAGAACCCTCTCGCAACGGAACGTCGTAACTCATCATCCCCTACCCAATTTAATACCAATCGGCGTTTTGCGGCACGAAAACTTCATTACGACAATATTACGACAGGCAACGAATACAACCAAATTATTTTGTTAACGTAACGACTTTTGATACTGAATAGGTTATTTTTGGGGGACGTTTAGAAAAGGGCCGCTGATAATTTAATGCGTATCGATTGTACATTTGTGATTTGATGAAAACAAAAACTAAATTGTTGCATTCAATTTAATATATAATGATTGGTTCGACATATTTAAACGTTTATTTTATATTTTGTATCAATTCGCGAAATATAAATGGCACACGGTGCCTCATGCATCATATGGTTGGGTTTCGGCATCGCTGATTTATATTACCGATGTATTACCACAGACATATATCAAGATAAATGTAATAACGCGGATATTGAAAGGGATTGCCGTATGTGTTTTGCCTTCAACCTCGCTTAAAAATAATTTAATGTTGCTCAGAAGACTGGAGATGTAAAAGAGGAGGGTAATTTTTGCTCCCCTTGATTCCTGTAGCAAGAATTCTGAAAGCATTGTGGAGTACACACAAAAAAGAGGAAAGTCGCTTTGAATTATACTCGCAATAAAGTATTCGCAGATATTTTTTACAACGCCCTGAAAGATTGTGAAAACGTTTTTCGTGCTCAAACGTGCCGCACAAACAAAATAGACACATTAAACTCGAACAGGAGAGGAAAATGCGCGGGGGAAGGGGCGGAAGAGATGGGAAAAATTAGCCAGTAAAATTTTTAAAAGCATTTTCGTCGCGTTTTATTTAAGCATTCTTTTGAATATCCAAATGAGCATTGGCATATGAGAAGAATACATGATGATTAAATTTATAATGAAAAATAATCATTTTTGATAAACTATTAAGAACTCATTTCAGACAAATTCAATTTTGGTGTATATTTTTTTAGAAAAATATACGCAAATAAATGTATATTTATTTACAACATAACTTGCAGAGATATGTTGAGAAAATCATATTTTAAAATAGTCCCCTTTGACAGCTTACTTTCAGAGATAATCAAATACTTTTCAGTCCAAGAAAGTGTTTTTGTTATTCTAAATCATTTTTTTTATTACTACAGATATATATACATCCTATAAAGTAAAAATCAGGAATATATCTCGAATACATATTCAATTTCCTATTTGAAACTCTTTCTATGTTTCAGAAAATTATTATATTTTTACCATATCAATTCGTTATTAAAATGATTAAAGAGCGCCAGATCCAAGTAGGTTGTTTTAACTAAGTAAATTATTATTTAGTGATTTTGGCTAAATTGTTATGTTGTATAGTATTATGTAAAGCAATACAGGCGTACGTTATTGTCTACGTTTCTGTTTATTGTGTAACTTTACAAAACGTTGAATGGCTTATTTAGTACCGAAATTATTTTGTCGAATCTCTGAGCAAACGACGAACAATAATTAGCCGACCCAGACCCAGTGATGGATCCTCACAAGCAGCTTCCCGATAAGTAATAACAAACAGCGCCTGCGAACTCTCCAGGCTCGTTCAGCAGAATCGACAGGATCCTTCTTTTGTGCTTGAGACGGAGACGGGTGTTGGCTCTGAGCAAAGTTGCGACGACTGCCGCCATTGAATAATTCATCATTTGCTAAACTCGTTTACCGGGTTTGTTTTATTGAGTTTTTCTGTTTTCTTATTTTCGGCCGAGCGATGCCGGGGTATTATTTTTGACGTCGGCACGAATTACTTTTGCAATGTGGAAATAATTGGATCCGTTGCTGCTCCGGTTGCGGCAGAAGCTGTTTTTGTACTTCAAAGATTCTTCAAAGAGGACATTCATGGCATTGTAATTGAATTAACTGTTGAAAGCAGTAATTTGTATGGCATTTTTATTTATATTAAGGCCATTAGTCGTAACTCTTTTTGCTTTTGTGGGGAATTATGAAATTGAAAAGAATTTATTTGCTTTCTTTCAGTCGAGTCCACTCTTTTGAAATTATCATAAATATTTTTTTAAGAAATATTTTAATTAATTGAAGATTTTTTAAACAGACAAAACAAACTGGGATAGTATGCTAAAATTCGTTAATGTAAAATGATAATATGTATTAAAAACTTAAATAATTTAAAAAATGATCATTGCTGAAACAGTAAAACGAAGATTTGATAACTCTGAGAAGTGACTTCAAAAACAGTTGTTTCGTCTCTTATGCACAATATTTAAAAGAAACAATGTATCTATTTTTAAAGAGATGGATATGCTGGACGAGAATTTTAACCCCGACAGACCTGGAGCAATTCAAATATTTTTCAAAAGCAATTTTACTTGTTATAATCATCGGGAACTTTTTAAGTCATAGTGTACGCTTTATTTATTTAGTTAGGACCGTCAGTGTTGCCATGTAGAGTATAAGAATAATGTTATATGACAATTTCTCTATAATGTCGCAAATATATACATCAGATTTTGATTTTCGTTGTTATTTATTAAAAACAACAATTATTTACTTGCGTTATTGTAATAAAAATTCATAAAAAATAGTCATTTTATTGATTATACTATAAAAACTATGGTTCGAGCTCAATTTTTGGGTATATTTTTGAAAAGATGACCTGAAAAATACAAATTATATTATCCTGTATATTTATTGTTCCAAATAACAAAGTTCTACTAATAATTTTTCATGTAAGAATGTCAGATCTGAAAGATTAAGGTTTTATGAACAAAGATTAAGATTATTATGAGAAGCTTTTAATTGTAAAACGAAGTATCTTGTATACTAAGATTATACTAAATCAAATCAGATCAAAATAAACTGTAGTGTCGTACGTGCTCTTTGAACCAATGAATCTAAGAAAAGCTAAAGTTAGGTCGTTTAATTAACAAATTGTCTTGTCCCAGATTCTTAGTAAGAAGATTTAAAAATAAAGGCAATTTTATATTTTTTATTAAATAAGAAAATGCTGTGACTAATTTATTAGGCTCGATTTTTTACAAAAAATCTCATAAAAAATATTCTCTTCTTCAGATAAGTAGCATAAAGCAAGAAGTACTGTTTAATGGATTAAATTATATAAGATAGCAAGAAGGGGAAGTAAAGAAAATCACGTAAAGCCATCTACTAAAACCTGACAATTCAATTATAGCAACAGATCTTATTTATTGTTATAACTAACAGAATCGATTCTTCAGAATGATTACCCATCCAAGTATTACCTGCGCTCAGTAGCAGTTAACTTGACGATCATAATTCGATTGTGACTACCTTCAAGATATGACTAATTTTATTGACCATAAAACATTAAGATTTCTATATTATTTTTCTCATATTTTAGTCGCAAAATACCAAACGAGTCTTTAAAAATATTAGTCAAAAATCAATCTTCTTTTAAGATAACGAGTTATTTTATTAAAAAAATGAGCTTTTAACAGTTATGGTATTTTAAAAAGGATATCACTAGCATCACATTTTTCTCTTTAACTCCATATTTTAAAATACGTATCCCTATTTTTTTTTTACTAGACACTAGATCAATAAATAGCTCTATCCTCTCGAGATCCGCAAAGTTTTCTGATCAGGATGGCCGATTGCTTATATCGATTATCATCAAATAGAATTTTGCTAGGAAGTTTAATTTTCTATATTTTTAAAATATTTAATAATAAATAAAAATCTTTTTATATTAAAATAAACAAAATAAAATAATTGTATGCTCATTCTAATATATTCGTATTCGTATTAGATGATTATCATAAGCATTGTTCCGTAAGCCTCCACTTTTTGGATAAGTAAAGGACTAGTTTTTTTTTTGTATTTGACGAAAGTCTCAATGTTTTATTCATCGGAAAACTTGTTTCATAAAATATTTAAGCGACTTTTTTCTGCACACTCTTACGCTCCGACTCGAGTTTACAAACACTCGACCGTACTTTTTCGCCCTTTCAACCCTTATTGACTATTCCAAATGGCAGATATCCTGATAAGCCCCAGTATTTTTATGTTTGCAACTTGTGTAAACACTCAAGGCTTACCTTTGCCAGCAAACTTTACCTGCGAGAGTCTCAAGTCTCAAGTTTCGGACGACCCTTGCAAATTCGCCCACCGAAATCGATTAGCATTCCACGTCTGATTTGCATACAATCTTGTTGTCGTTTTAGCCAGTTAATTCATGAGAGGTGCTTTCGCGATGAATATTTTTATCGTGAAATAAATTAAGGGTGTTTGTTTCAAGGATAAATATTTACCGGGGGCTTAATTAAGTACGAATTTTGAAATATTTACGTCAAAAGTATGGCCGCCGTCCTTAGAGTGGCAGCAGAAAAAATGTCACGGCTAATTATTCACTTCCTCCTTTTATGTATTTTTTATTTTTTTTTCGTATGCCCGGGAGAGAACGAAATTGTTTCGTCGAAAAAAAAATTCGAGCTGTCAAAAGTGAAAGCTTTCCTCCCGTTTTGTTCCAGAAAAATAAACAAATATTTTTAAAGTCGCTAAAAAATCATTGGGAATCGGCACAAAGCGGAAAACATCAATTATAAATGAAAGGAAATGCGAATTTTTAATGTTTGTAAAAAACAGAGTTATTTTTTTATATCGAGCAAAATACAATTTTACGTTATTTAATGCAAACACTGAAATAGAAAATCCAAATTGCAAATTAAAAATATTTTTTTTAAATATTATGCCAATCACTGTCAGATGTAATATATAAATTCTCTGAAATGAGAGAACAATTACTATTACTAGACAAAGAAACTTATTAATATTTCAACACTAAATAATAAAATATTACCGTCTATATTTTTTTAATAAAACGTTAATTAATTGAAAGCTCAGGATGCAGTGAGCTTAATATAAAATACATCAAGCACAGACAGTGTAATCCTTCATCCATAAGTAAGCTGTTAAGCCATGCGGGACTAGTTGTGGTGTTAATAGGTCGTCTTGAAAGGACCAAAGCTCTTTTGATCAAAGTCTATTTGCGGATAAAAGATAAGAAAGCTCCACCCACTTCCCCGTAGCTTACCTCTTTCAGGTGTTTGTGCAGAGTGCACGAGGCCAATTGCATTAGCGGGTGGGGTGGGGTATCTAATTCGCCCTTGTTGTCAGGTCAACTGGGACCTGAGCCCTGTCTGAGTTTGCCCGTAAAGGCGACGCAATACGTTTCAATTTGCTTCTAATCCTCGCACAACCATTTTCGCGATATGAAGACGTATGAATTTCGAGAAAAAAAATTGTATACACTCGCGTTGAGGAGTTTACGGTTAATAGTGGTGGCCCTCCAAACGGTCGTTACGTGGGCCATTATGCCGCGGGATAAAACGACCAAAGTGCTTCGCTGAAAAACGCTGGATCCCATTATTGCCGGTGAAATATTGTATTGTTCTCAGGGCGCGGATGTGCCGCAAAAAATGACATTTTTAAAGTCGCCTTGTGCAAATTTGCAATCGTTAGTGGACTGATGAAGAATTCAAAAGCTAACTAATTTAAAAACTGGGGAATAAAAACACATATAAAATTAATACCAATTCTAAATACTATTACAGAATGATTGTTAGTAGAATTGTTTATTTATTATAAAACTTAATAATATAAAAAAGTTATTCGGCATGGTTAAGTGTTAAATTAAGCAATATATATATTCAATATTAATTATTTAAAGAAAATATAAAAGATTTTTAGATCATCGACTGGATTTTTCTTGTTAGTATCTGCATTCGGTTAGGGTTCTGTTGGTTCTATCATGATGATATCTTTTTCTGAATGGCCGGATATCCGACAATATGTTTTTAGAGTGTTGTTAGGGGTAGAGTCTCTTACATAGGTCAAAGGACGAATTATGATTTCATAATGCGGGATTTTGGTCTGACATTTAAGTAACTTTGACCTTAACGGCTTTCTATCCACGTATATAAATATGCTTACATTTTAATTCAGTAATGCCTATGGTTTAATATCATACCACTGTTAGATCTGGCACAGTTGACCTCTTACAATTAATATCATATTTCAACCATTGTTTATTCTATTTTCAATGGTTATGACTAAATTTAAATTATTAGTCGGCTATTTTTTTTTATTGAGTCGTGAAGCAATTAAATATGATCATATTTTTTTATAAGTTAATAATCCACTTTCCCTCATGTCTGAGGAACGTGACCATGTGCATGATTCCCCTTATGGAGAACCATGGACATGGTTTTCATGGGAATATGTAGTGCAGTGGTTTCCCGTTGCCTTCTGCAGTCGGCTATTAAGTTAAAAAAAATAAAGCGAGTTCATTTATTTACAGTGCTGTTGACGTGAAAAAAAGGCAGATGCTAATTTATATAAACTTATTGGTTATATTACCTGTTATTATTATTGAAATTTTGAAACATAATTTTTAATTAAATTTTCTGTATCATAAACTAAAAAAAACTTTTATGATCCATTTTTGTAAAAATCTTTTGGTTTCAAACGGTTCAAGTACAAAATTAAAAAGACTATTTCATTTTTAGTTCGGTAATACTTTAAGAGTTTTCCACAAGAATCACACAAGATATTTGTCGCTTAAAATTAAATATATCATAAAATAGATAAATTCACAAAAGACAAAAACATTAAAGTGTGATCGTATAAAACGGCAAGGTTGATTCTTTGGACGAGTATCTTAAATATGGTAATACACATAAATGTTTTTACACGGTCGATACTTTCCAAAAAAAATATAAAAAGGTGATTTTGTTCAAAAATGAAATTTATTTATTTTAAATTAATTTGATTTAATAACAAAAACACATTTTACAGTTTTTTTGGAAAGTATCGACTGTGTAAAAATGAGTCGAGTGTACAAATACTTTTATAGATTATAGGTCATCATCAAACATCAAACATGTCAAAGTTGAAAAGCAATTTTAGTGTATCTCGAAGGACGAAACCTTACAATGGAGTCAAGAAATCATTCAAAATGTAAATAATTTTAAAACCAAAATTAATAGAACCGTAGTTAATATCTTTTTATATAATTTATTGTGCATTTGTTAGAAAAAATCATAATAATTTAACGTGGTAATATCGTTTCGTATTTTTCAAGATACAGATTTCAGATCTGTCGTCGATATAAAGCTTTTTTGCATCTATTCAAATCGCTAAATAGTGGGAGGATTGCAAAGGGTTGTTAAATTTAAAGACACGTCATAGTCGACTTCCCATAACTTATAATAATTTTCTGTAAATACATATTTTTTACAGTTTACATATTAAAACGAAAAATGTTTATGCTAAATACCGTACTAAATTGCTTGCATAATATGCTAAATAAAGTGTTCTTCAAATCTATCATTTATAAACTTATGAAAAAAAATGACCGTATCACAAACCTTAGGTATAGGTTTAAATACGAAATAAGCTATAAAAAACGTCATTCTCATTCTATTTAAATGAATAAAAATGTAAATAGCAAAAGACAAGCTAATGATGAAAAATACCTCTGTATATGTTTTATGATGGTTTAAAAACAACAAAATTTAGGTTAAATAATTAAGTCATTATGATAAAAGTATGAAAAAACGATTGTTGCTAATTTTTCGATAGATAAAATCAAGGGATTTGTTCAACTTTTTATTTCCATCGTATACTAAAACATCCTCAGATACAATACAGGATAACCCCGTATTTTGCACTTACAACAATATCATAAAATATTTCAGTTACTAATAGCCCCGGGAGCGTAAACCAGGGGTGGTAAGAGGTCATCCCTAGCGTCACCCGTGGTCGCAGCGGGACGCCCGCCCCTTGACCGCGGGACGCTAAGCACTAGCCATCGGCGTCCCGGTAATCTCGGGCGATTAGCCAGGAAGACGCCGGACTAGACTGCTAACAAGCAAAATCTGTTTGGGGCCCGATCGTAAACAAAATGAATGCCGGGGCTTACTGAGCGGATCGTGAATATTGGATGAGGGTCTGGGTCGGGCCAGAGTTGACCGCCACTTGGCCCCGCTCCCGCTTAATTCCGGATATCCGGTAAATAAGTAAAACCGATGATCTATGGCGGGACCCTCTTCTTTCCAACCTGACTCCTCTCCGTGCTAATTTAAACTAATATTAAAAGTATTTGTCCATAATTAATAAATAGTGATCATTTAAAAATTAGTCATTAGTGTTGGTACATTTGTTCTTGATATATCTTGACATTGGTAGACATAAGATGCTTTCTTTATATTAATAATTGGCTGTCGAATAAGGTTTTACGTGTTTTGATGCGTCTGGCGATTTTTAATTATGGAAAATGTAGACAGAATAGTTAGCCATAAGTCACCCATATTATTGCAAAGCCTATGTAAGATATACCTAACCCCTATGACATATTTATATTCTTAAAAATAAAAAAAAACACAAAAGATTTAAAAAGAAATTGTAATGCATTTAATATCGTATTTTTCCCAGAACTTAATTAAGCGCTAAACTTAGTTTTAGTGATTCATTCATGAAATAGCCCCTCGATCCATTGGTTTAATTATATATAAAACATTATATGGTATAATTTTTTTTAACATAAGGTCGTTTCTATTATTAACATCCTTTGATTTAGATGGAAGGAAGTATTAATAATAGCTACTAGTTTATGTGTAACATCTTACTGTTTTAAAAATCTTATATTCCTAGATACCAACAAATTAAAAAACCCTTCTGCACATAACTGCTTCCTTTTAGCTATAATAATCAATATACAATACAATTATCTGGGCCAATGGTGAGGAGGGACCGCATATAAAATTGTAAAACACGAACAATCCGAACTATTAACTTTAATTTCACACGAAAATACAATTTAGTTATTATTTTTATAATATATTTTAATAATCAGTTAGATTTTTCAAGAGCTGTGATTTTCCTTTTTATTAATTTCCATTGGTCGATGCTCTGCAATAAAAATAAAAATCAGTGTCGTGTTATGACTGCGATTGATAAATTCTTCCAGTTTAAATACATCCTTATTCTCCTATGTTCGGATTAAAAATAATATTCGGATTATATATACATAAGAAAACTCGAATCACTCACACGAATCTGATCTTATTTTAATTCTATTAACTTTTATATTTCAGACATTTTGTTGACTCGTTAAAATCAAAAAAAAATCTTTCTACTTCAGGCAAAATTTTCTTCCATAATCAAAAGCGTAAGACTTTATTCTGTATCAATATTGGGTAACTCCAAGTATTACACCCAGGATCGTTTACACGTTATTAGATTATAAAGGGTTTTTTAAGAAGACCGGTACAGGCAGGTACTATTAGAGGGCGGGACAGGGCGCAGCTGCCCTAGGCCTCGTAATATTAGGGGCTCAAACTTGCCAACTCAATATGCTAGACAAAAATACATAGAAAGACGAAACGTAACAAAATTTAAAACTAACCCAAAGACAGAATTTAGACCAAGAAGAAAAATTCAAATATATTTGCGTGCTTTTAAATATTATAGGGTCTTTAAAATAATAGTTGAAACGGGCCTCGAATTTTCTCTACTAAGTCCCCGAGTCTATTAATGTAGTTAAAGAAATAATCCCTTTTATGGGTTAAACAAAATAACCGAGATTAATAAAATATTATTTGGACAAAATAAAATAAATGAATAGAGCCGAGACGATGGCGTCTATTTGGAACCCCAAGTTTTTGATTTTTTTCGAATAACTTTTTGAATATAAATCCTACATTTCACAAACTTTTTGTATTTGTCTAAAAAAAATCTATATAGCTAGTGTCCTTTATAAAAAAAACAACAATATTCGCTTCTGTTGGCACGGGGGCGATGCTTTTTTCTCACTCGCATTCGGTACAATGTAAAAGTGCGACTGAAATCATACTAGTGACACGACTTTGAAATAACGGCGTGTCTTTTCTGCGGCAAAACATCGCCAAGTTATAACTAAGATCAATAATTATAATATTTTTTTTATAATTTAAGTCAAGATATTGATAATTCATTAATATCTTGACTTTAAATACTTAAGGTCTATTTTCCATAGTAAATTTTCGGGCGACGCCGTTGGTTTCGAGCCGCCGCAAAGGATCGATTACATTAAAGATTCCACTATTTAACAACGCCGATTTCTGACTGTAATAATCAAGAGAAAGATTGTTAATTATGTTCCTTTAAATGATCTTGGTTATTTAGCCTTTTCAATCGTTATTTTTTATATCTTTTAATATGAATATAATTAATGCACGGATGATTCGCAAACCTCATTACTCACAGAGGCATAATCAGAAGTATACTGTCGTTCTAATAACATTATTGTTTCTTCAAACGGACTTGTTTTTTTGCTTTCTCTTTAGACACCGTGATATTCATGCACGGATAATCTGCAAATCCAATATTCTATAAACGGATAATCGGAAGTTTGTTGTATATATTTGATTTGATATCGAGTTATTAAGTTTCAAGTTTGCAATGTCGGTTGATGTCGTATTTGACGTTTTGTATTTACGAATGTCTTCAAGATGGAAAATCGCTTAAACAAGTGTATAATAAATATGACGGGAACTAGTTTAAAAGGAATAAATACATATTTATGTACGAATAATATTCTTTAGCGAATATTGTGCATACGCAAAACTATGGACGTTTAAATTTATGACGGCTTTGTTATTCGTATTTTAATATTGAATGAATTGGGTCAACATGTCGGTGTTTGTATGACGCAAAGCGATTTTAAAATTATACGCAATACAATTTACAAAATGGAATGAATAATTTCACTCAGTGCAAATTCGCCTGGAGCAAATGCTGCGATAATCGCATTAACTCATAGCGGTTCGTAATTGAATCAATCGCTGAGTTCAATCATGAAATTATCTTTGATCGTAATATAATATATACCCCCGCAAACTACATAACACTGCATGATTAATTAGAATTAAGATGAAAATTTAAAATCAGCCGTTGATTGAATTGTTGTGTGACGTCAGAGCTATCGTTTGATACGTATTCGCGTACATGCGCGTACAGGGTGTTCCGAAATTGCAAATTGAGCAGGTGGTGGAAGTGGGTCGCGGCTCCGTCCGGCACATATTCAATTAGTCGGTCCCTCGTCAATTTGTATTCCGCGGCTGATTCCATTAGTCCGAAACAAAAGTTGTGTGTCCGACCCGCCGTGTGAAAGTTTCGCATTTTAATTTAAAACTTTTCGACAGACCCTCCCACCCCATGCCGCCCCCCCAATTAAATTTTGCGGGCCGGCCTAATGGATTCAACTTTTGTGCCAAAATCAGAATCGATTGCGGGAATATTTGTTTATTTTTTCGTCTAAGACGATAAATAGAAAGGAATTTCAGATATTGAGTCGGCAGATAGACGGAGGTTAGCCTTCAAGAGTGCTAGAGACAGATGCTTTAGATCTCGCAAAAGCAATAACAATAATTGTGTACATCAGAAAATAAAACTACTAAAAATGCAAGGAAAATTTCTCTGGGGCACGTCAAAAAATGAAAAAACCTGTAGGAAAACTAATACACCATAAAAACGTTAGGGAATAATAAAAAAAATCAGCCAATTCGGTTTTCATATTTTCTTACAGAAATTCTATGTAAATTTCGTTAATAAAAACTGTAAATTAAGCCACAAAATTTTAATAATCGTACAAACTTTATTAATTAATTCTGCGACTCTCTTGTGAGTTAGCAGGTTTCTTATTTTTTACTCACTTTGCAAAATAAATACATATTTACTAAGCCACATTTAATTTTGTATTCAGAACCGAGAAACTTTTTTAAAAAAAATATAACTTTAAATTCTGAGATGTTATTTTATAAATAAAATACAAGTAAATAATAATTTATGATTCAGTATTTTATTGATATTAAATTCCCATTATTTAGAACAACCATCTCTCGCTTACCACGAAAGATTCTGCGATATCACCGTATTAAATGAAACCGTGTAAAGCGAGACTAATAAATGGAAATGTATTTCTTTAAATCATTTGCAAATTTAATCGCTTCTGTCCATCTTGAAGACGATCCAAAATATAGATTTTTGTTTTAACTCTTTTCTTAAACGTATAAAACTTCTAAAGAAATGAAAATTATAGACGTATCTTTAATTATTTGTGATTTGTTAAATTAATAATTTTATCAGCTGGTTGGTTTTAACCAGGGCTGTGGAGTCGGAGTCGGATTCGGAGTTGGAGTCGTAGAGTCGCGGTGTTTTGACCGTAGTCGGAGTCGTGAAAAATGAGCGACTCCGACCATTTTTTTAATTACGAAATTTATTCAATTTTAATTGCATAATAATAAATGTGTATAGCGTATGAATATTAACCCCTTGTGTGATTTGCCCGAATACAACTCGGGTAGGTATTTTGCTGTCACAGTGATTTGCCCGAACTGGATTCGGGCACATCGTACACGAAACTTTTTATAGTGATTTGCCCGAATCCAGCTCGGGTCATTCCCCCACCAGTCTAGAGAACGCATCAACAATTACCCACTTTTTTCCAAGAGGTTGACCACAGAAGTGGTTAAACGTGTAGGTGCCGTCGCAATAGCCGCCAGAACACCAAAAATACATGCCATAATAAAGCGAAGAGCTGGAAAGGGGGCAATTTCGGATCAAGCTACTAGATGGGGTTGTACATACTTAATGATTCAGCGACTTATTGAACTTAAATTTTACCTCGAGGACATGGCCAACCCAAATGTGACTATGACTAAAATGCAATGGAAAGAAGTGAAGGAACTTAATTTCTTGCTTCGCCATTCTTAAATCGCTACCAAATTGTTGCGTAAAGAAAATTTTTCAAGAAGTTACAGCATTGCCGCCAACCGGCGCGGTTATTTTCCGCTCTTAAAATCCTCAATTTCGATTCGAGAGATTCTACGAATACAGATTTAGAAGCAATGTTGTTTTTAAGAATAAATTTTTATTAAATAATTAATAAAGTTTGATCTTGTTTTATTTTTATATCTATAACATGAAAGAATTGTCCATCTGCGGAGGTAGGAAAACAACCTGATAAAATTAAGAGTCGTGGAGTCGGAGTCGTGGAGTCGGAGTCGTGGAGTCGGAGTCGTGGTGTCGGAGTCGTGGAGTCGGAGTTGTGGAGTCGGAGTCGTGAAGCCGGAGTCGGAGTCGTGTTGTTGGTAAACATCGGAATCGGAGTCGAAGTCGTGTTTTTTTTAACAACTCCAAATGGTTTTAACGATTGTTCTTCTTTAGATACTATTTTTTTTACTTTTAACATGAAAATGAAAGGAACAGATGTATAATAAATGTAATTATCTAAAATCGCTTTAAAAAATACTTTATCATTTTATTTTGACAAAACAGAAACCGTATTAACGTTAATATTAAGCGGCTATCATTTTAAATGAGGTATGGGTGAACTTTAGCTAAGAATCACTAGAACAACGGCAATTACCTGATTTAATATATTAAAATCAGGCCAAACATAAAATTAATAAACCGAGTGGTACTTGATATTTTTCAGACTTCGTTACATTAAATTATTATTTTTTTAGAATATAATTCAGAGGAAAAAAAAAATTCTAAATGCGGCTATTTTAATTTAAAACGAGGATGAAAAAGCTGCAGGCGAATTGAAAAATTAATATTGTTTTATATAAGCAATTAATACGCGAAAAAAATACTTTAATTAAACAAAAAGATCAAAAATAAAGCTATATAAAATATTACTTATTTAAAAAAAAAAACAATAATAAGCCTGTTTTATAAAAATAATAAACAATTCTGCATAAGATGATTACATTTGAAAATAACTTGAGGTCACGTGTATTCTCAAAAGATTATTTACGCATTTACCATTAGATATCAATTAGAAAACAGTTCTATTTTTATTTAATTGATCTTGCATTAATTTTACTAAGAGATTAATTATCTTGGCTTCTTTATTATTAAGCCATTAGAGAGGAAATAAATGAAAGAAAGGCACTTTATTCGGCCACTGAAAGTATATAAATCGGATTTTTTTCTGGGACTCAAGACACCCCAATCGGGACCTTTGCCCACACGGGTTGCAAGCGAGAATCAATTATGTCCACCCAGCTGTGACATATCCTTTAATTACTGGGGCCAGGACCCAGAGCGTGGCGAGGACGTCTGATAGTACGGCGGCCATGTTAATTCCAAATTGAATTAGTTTGCCAATAGTTGGTGTTCTAGAATGGGCACGCGTGCCTTGAATGACGAGCCAATTAACACATTTCGTCTGTCGAAGAGTCGTCCATGATATGTTATATCCATTATATTGGATTAATAATTATTGTTATTTAAATCAACGACGCCAGTACCACATACGACGTATCTGCAGCACCAATATATGAAATAACTTATTAAACTGTATCGACAGGTGATGGACAGTGCCCTCGATGCCCACACTTAAAACTTCTAATTAATTCAACCAGTTCCGTGCCATTTTTTTTTTCGATCGGTCCGCTAAAATTAATTATCTTCGGTTATTTCTGCTACTCTCCCCTCGCCACCTCTTTTTTTTCCACCACTTTCAGGGGGGTCTGCAGCCAGGACCTTCTCACTTTGAGAAGCTACGAATACGCGGCCAAAGCAAACTGGCGACAATTAATTGGGATTTCAAATCCGTACGAACGTCAATCGCATGCCCGCGATGTGGCCCGGGGCGCCCGACGGAGCGAGGCGCGGCCCTGGCGCGGGTCAGGTAATTGGAGGTGACTTTTTAAAATCGACCTTACGTGTGTTGGTGAGTATCGGAAAAATGGGGGAGCTGAGTTCGACATGTGTCGCAAATAATGAAATCCGGATATGGAGAGACGAGCTTATGGAAATTTTTTGCGAAAATATTGCGTGTCGGTTCAGTGATTTTGCACGAAAAAAGGGGACGATGCAAAAAAAATAATAATTTGATTAATACCTCGTTGCAATAAAAAATATAAAAAAACAACAAATCTCCCGGCAATGGCGGTATTTCAAACAAAATCTGAATCTCAGGAAAATGGCCACAGGACTGGTCAGAGTCAATATTTATTCCGATACCCAAAGAAGGAAGTACGAAACAATACGGAAATTATCAAACAGTTTCATTAATATCACATGCAAGAAAATTTTTATTGCACATCATTAATCAACATCTGCTACAACCTTCAAACCAATGGACCTGTCTAGACACATAATTTAATTAACAACAGACTGTGATACTATATCCTGAATGTCATTTCTGATACAAACTGGCCATTGCTTCCTCCAGATCGAGTTTATTATCTTAGTATATATTTTTATTTAACATCTCATTGATTATCCCCTAACAATGGTGAATATCAACATTATTTTTTCATATACTTTAGATCGTTAAACCATGACGTATATCTAATTGATGAATATTGAAATTACAATGCATTTACTTGCTCTTGTATTATAAAATTTCATTATAATATATGTACATGTATAATATAAAAATTCAAGATATAAGTACATACAATATATGAGTATGTACGATATATAGGGCAGCATGAGAGACAGGAGGGTTTTTTTTATTTTAATGCATTAACCCATATTCCGCACCGCTATTCCATGAGTTTTAAAAAATTCGCTTATGCTGAATATTTTCAGTAAATAAAAGAATATACTACGAACTAGATGGAAAACTGGATTTAATATTAAACGATGCATATTAAAAATAGAATAATAGCTGTGTATTATAATTAATATGTCTTTATTATATAGATGATTGTGGCTATACTTTTTTTATTTGAATTATCCGGTATTATTACATGTGTCGATACATTATTAATAGGTGGCGTCTGAAACGGGCGCCGAAGCAGAAAGCCCCTCTTTATTTTCAGCTTCCTTCCTGGGCCCCAACTTGCGTCAAAGTCTTCTAATTCGATCAATCCTCATTATTTGTTTTTCTTTCGAGTGACAACATTGTGTTTGGAGGTTTCCTCTTGCTTTAAGTTGTTTCCTTTTGAGGACGTCTCCCCTAATTGGAGCGGCTGGTTTCTTTTGATTCGCGTGACTTGGAGGACATATTCAATTATACCTTTGTCGGAGTCAGCTCGATTCCTTGTATTGAGATAATAACGTGGATTATTAACACGAAAGTGCTATATTTTTTTATATTTTGTTTAATAAACAGAACGAATAACATTCTTTATAATAAAATATTACGTAATTGAGTTGAGCTTTTAAAGCTCTATCTCCAATTCAATTAACATCTTTTTTATTTGATAAATATTCAAACTACGATCATTTTTTCGGTAAATTTCATTTTTTGATTGAAATAATGCTCTGAAAAATATTCTATGACAAAATAAAATTGCAAATTGTTTTAAAATAACATGGTATCATCCAATTGATTATTATTGAAACTCAATTTTCCTAATTAAAAATCAGCATTCGAATGATTTGTGCAAATTGTAATTAAAGCTTGCGCAGACACCGCGCCGGGTAGACGAAACTCGGTCTCCTCTTATTGGAAATGTGCTGATTCCTCTAATTAATTTTCGACATCTTGCTCGTTAGTAGACTAACTTAGGTAGTTATTCAAAACTCAAGATTTGATACAGTCGGGAATGTTAATTAATTTTCATAATTAGCGCTCGTTCGAAGCAATAGCGGAAAGGAGGCGGGGTTTCAGCGCGCTGAAACAAAGTAACGACGGCAAAGGAACAAAGAACTCCGCGTATAGAATAGGCGTCCAATATTATTTTTTGTGTGTCCACTTCGCCGAGAAGTTGGCAAAAGTTTGACTTAGCGCACGTATTTATATTTCAAAGTAAATCATCGTGTGGAAAAGTTTTCGGAAAATTGTCCAGGATATTTTTTGATCGTATGTTTATTTACTTGGCAAAGAAACGGGACAGGCTCCACTTCTGACAAATGTATGCGATAGCTCGTCTCACAAATCCCATGCCACGTGTTTTTTTTTGTTGCTTTTTTTGTCTTGAACCAAAAGATGGAGAAGACAAACTGAGCTAAGTCCAAATAAAATATGGTATACGTGAATAAAGCCACGTACATTAAACGTGAAATAAACTTCAGACGAATTTTAATTGTATTATCGAAATACAAATTCATAAAATTTTATTCCATCAACCTAAACACATATATCAAGATGATCTGACCTATTTGATTAAAGCAAAATAAAAAATAATATATACATATGAAAATGTAGTGAGATCTTATCGCGTTCATTAATATGGATTTATTCATAAATTTAAAATGTTGTAATGTATTAAGAATGTATTGATATATTAATATTAAAATATATGTACATATGTATGTTTTCATTCAATTTTATTTATATTTATTTCATTTTTCACAGGTGAGATTGTCGTGATTTGCTGAAATACATTCATAAATAATATGTACACAACGAAAGGTATTTATTTTTAAATTAACTAATATAATAAATCAGTGGTCTCCAACTCGTTATTTGCGAGCCACCGGTATATCGCGTGTGTAATATTTTTAAAGAAAATCTGTTTTCATAAATCATAAGCAATATTAAAGAGATAAATAATAAAATAAATATTAAAGACGTTAAATATATTTTTAATCTTGAGCTAATAATATATTTACATCGCTTTATATGTGGATTTAAAGTCATTTAATTTATATATTATTAGTATTGCTCGGTGAACGCAAAAATAAAGTGATCTAAATTTTGAAGAAGCTTTCGTACTCGAAAAGCTTATCTGAATTTTGTACTTTTTAGTAACATATTTAGTAAAGTTAGAAAATTTAGAGATTACAAAAATTAACTCTGATCCTTTTTGTTAGACTTAAGGTAAAAAAATACTTATAACAGTACTTTTAGTTTTTTTTCGGCTTTGTTTTTAATGGTAAGAAATAAATGATTTTTAAATCTAAATTGTCCAACTAAGTGACTTTTTTTTATTACTTTTTGACAAATATGTTTTATTTTTAAATAATTCTTAATAATACAATTACAGTACCTAGTTCTAAAAAACATTTTTTTATATAATAATTAAGAAACTCTTCAGTATAATCTTTTTTACTCCTTTAAATGTCGTTTTTTCAACAACAAAAAAATCCTAACCCTTTTATTAGTAAAGATATTGAGCGAAAAATTAAACTACTTGAATATCAGCATTATTGGACAGTAAATGCAAAAAAAATATTTATATTTTTTAGTAGGGGTAGCCAAACTTCCTGGAAACGGGTCGAATTGAAACTTTTATAAAACATGGTTTAAACATAGTGTTTTGAATATTTATATAGAATGTTTGAAATCTCTAGGTCGTCAATGGGATAGGTCAAATTTTGTATTATCTACAATTGATATTTTTATAGTTCCGAATGTTGAGGAACATAAATAAAAAAAAAAGCAATTAGGATACGACATCGGTAAGAATTTATTCAGAATTTATCAGATATAAAACTAAGTATCCTACTGATAAGAAAATAATAAAAAAAGATTATAATATAGCAGATCAAATTGAATAGTATGCCGACAACAGTCTGTAATTTCTCAATACACTCCTCGTAAAAGAGCCATAAAATATTTAGAATAAATGGTTTTATAGCCCCAAAATCTCCCGAAGGTCTAAAAAAATTAGATTTTTTTTTATGTTACAACAATTAACTAGTATCTAATAACAAAAATATTTGAAAAACAAAACGTTGTAAAAGTTACAGCCGATCAAACTCGTAGTGTCAGTTAGCGTGTGGTGTGCACGCCCCGGACATACAGAAAAATGCTTTTGACGCAGAATCCACGTCCCCCCGTATGCAATGAGTTAATGTCGAAATATAGGCATGGTTTTTGTTACATTAGTAAACTAAAAAACGTAGATTGGGATGGAATATTATTATTGTATACTCGTGTTAACTTACAACTTTAAATAATTATATCGCAGATAATAATTTAAATTATTCGATTGTATTATATTTTATTTGAAAAAATATAAAACATGTATTTTAATGTTAAAAAACACTAAAAATACGTCATAGTATATAAAACTAAAAAGATTCTGGACAACCTCAAAGACAAATGGAAGTCTAAGTCCGGTGAGTCTAGTCGGGCAGACATGGACCTGACATATCTTTCACAATCACCTACCCCCTCCCCCCATCCACCCCTCACAAACATACACAACCGCATTTGCGAGATTGAAAAATGGCGTGAGTGTCTGGCAACATTACAAGTTCACTTGAAGCGTTCGTTTTTTCCCGGCGAAATCCGCGCCACATAAATTGGAGGGCCCTCACCGCCCCGGTTGCAAAATGTTGGCGGCTCTGGCGAGGGCATATTTCACTGTTGTAGGACCCGAGCTTCCCGTATTTTAATTTAAATTAATTACAAATGCGTGGAGGTCTGCGGGCAAACGTATGTTGGTCGTTGGAAACACTCGAATCCCGCAGCGTAATAAAATTTAAAAATTCATACTAAATTAAAAAAATATATGAAACACTCATAAATTAAATATATAAACATGATACTATAATATTATATATCTAATAATTCTTTAAGCCTTTCTATTCATAGTATGGAATGCGTGGGTCAAGCTCTGTTTTACATATAAAAGACACACGTTGCTTATTTGTCGAGAGAAAAAATATATGAAATTTACGCCACGATATTCATTGCAATGCAAATATACTTTTTTCCTAGGATTCAATGAGAAAAAAATGAATTTCACAACACGTGAATCCTCATGAATATATTCATAACCGACAATTCGTATGAACTTATCAAAACATGAAATGCGTGCGAATATGAAATGTAAAAAAAAATGTATAAACGGAACCGTGTTAACTTCACCGTGAAAATGGCATATTTTAGCATTTTCATCAGAAAATAGTAATGTGTTTATAATTAAATCTCATCCGTTACTGTCGCCGCTCGGAATTTATTACACTTTAATAGTTGCGCTTCCTAATATTTTTCTATATATATAATGGCGAATATTGCATTAAACTGCAGATTTATAATGTCTTTTATCATTAGGGTAATGGGAACCTAATGAGTATACATGAAAAATGTATTAATCTAAATTTATATTAAGCTGGTACATTTTTTTACATATTATTAATTTATAATACACATATTTTAATGTATATTTAATAAAAATTAGGTATATTCTAATAAGCGTATTTTTCTTTCGTATAATTAAGTATTAATGTCATAATCAAAATTAACATTGTTATACAAAATATTTCCAATTATTTTTTTAGTGAGACATATTACAAGCGTTGTATAATCGAATCTGATTTTTAATAATCACTAATACTGATTTGAGCTTTTATTTTTTTCTTGTCATGTCAAATACTTTTTTTCAGACAAACAATATTTCATATAATGTACGTTCGTGCAGTATGCTGAGGTTATTTTCGTTATCTCAAAAACTTTTAGGTATTTTTATAGTCAGGGGTGCTAGAGTTTTGTACATCAAACAATGTCATGTTTAATAAAGGAAAGGATTTTTAATAAAATTGAAATTACGAAAATTTTCACATTACA
Organism: Philopotamus ludificatus; assembly: GCA_022495035.1. Lineage (NCBI taxonomy): Eukaryota > Metazoa > Arthropoda > Insecta > Trichoptera > Philopotamidae > Philopotamus > Philopotamus ludificatus. Next base: position 95,118 of record JAGXCT010036931.1, on the reverse strand, counting down.
CGCTTTCCTTTGAAACTATAAACCCAAACCCAATTTTATGTAATATTTTTTTTTAATTAACCCGAAATGATTCTTTTTTTTAAATTTACTCAAACTAAAAGCCATACCGAAAATTGCATTCTATGTGATTGGAGAATTTTTAATCAAATCTCATATATGTTCTAGCGACAAAGTTGAAAAATCGCATAAAAGAGTCAAAGCGGGAATAGGAAACTCATTTTTCTTTATTTATTTTAAAAGTTATTAATAATGCTTAAATATTCCATTTTTGTTGGTATCTGTTTTAACGCATGAATCCCTAAGTATTTTTTTATAATATTTTCTATTGGACGTTTGAAAGTTTTCATTTTAGTATTTTTTTTAAGAATCAGATATTTTTTGTATGGTACTAGATTTAAATTTGACACGTTCATTCTTGATATCATAGAAAAGGCAAGAACGCAAAATCAATAACCAAACAATTATATAATGAAAACTGGAGATAAAAAGTTATTTCTTATCTTGAAAAGGAGATGAAAGGATATTTTAAACTAATTTTAAGCAACATATGATACCGATAGATTCTGAGGAAAATTGTCAAAACATTGCCGAGATGAACAAGCAGTCGAATCTTTTCTTGTTAAAACAAGAAATCTTCTATTTAAAACTAATACATTATTACAAAAATGGATAAAAAATTCTAACGTTAAAATTAAGTTTTACAAAACAAACTAAATTATAATTTAGTGTTATACGATAAAAGAATTATGTCCTATTTTTTATACTTTTACCTATTGCCCAGGGGCGTACGATGGTGTTGATGTTGGGTGTGCTGAATGTGGAAATAAAAAATATAAAAAAAATACAGTTTTTTTCAATTTTTTTTTTTATTTATACATTTATTCTATTCTTCGATTTTTGACATAAATTTTTCAATGCAAATATCGTAAAGTGTGTCTTTCTGTTTTAGTTTTAAGTATTTTTTTCTCCATTGATATTACTTGAAAAATTTATGTCGCAAAAACGAAGAAATAGAATTATTGTATAATTAATAATATAATTCATTAAAAAAAAACGTATTTTTTTTCCACATTCAGCACACCCAACATCAAGTCCACCGTACGCCACTAATTGCCACTGACCAGCTATACGGGTTAACTTAATATATACAAACTTTGATCAAAAAGATTTATTTGTAAGAAGATGTTCTCTGGATCCAAACTAATAACCATCAAGAAATTTGTTCTTTAGAGACAAGAATATGAAAGAAGAAATGTGATATTGTTCGCCCAAAGTTGTTTTTAATTTATTTTTGCATTTCGATAGAGATCAATCATTATTGAAAATATTTATTGTTTAGACTTTTTTACATGAATACAAAAAGTTGACAGTAGGATTTATATTAAAAGAGTTATTCAAGAAAAACTAAGGTTCCCTAATATACCCCATCGGCATGGCTAGGGTAAAGTGGTAAATTTTGCCGATTAATGGCTAAGTCATCATCCTTTCAAATAATAATATAGTTTGTTAGGTTTTTCCCTTCTAAAATTACACTTGATACTATGATTTTTCTGACTATCGTATTTAAAAAAAGTATGTAATCAATAATAGAATAATAACAAAACTTTAAAAAATTAAATAAATATTCTAAATTCATGTATGCTAAGAATTTATTTTTTTGATACGAATTTTCTAACAAAGGAACCTTGTTCTTTCGTTGAAATCCGAGCCTTGAATATATATATTTTTAATATAAGGTATGTAAACTGATTTTTTTATTCCTATTTTCGCTTGTTTGCTGAATATACCAAGGAAAAAGTAGGTTTCCATATCATTTTAACTTTTTTTTATTTTAATCCGATGGAAAAGTGTACTGTATACAGAGAGTTATTATTTCAACGCAAATAAAGAAATATGCTATGAAAATATATATTTCCGAAAGAATATGTAAATTGCGCAAAACTATGAATATTTTGCCCATCTCTGTGTCCTGCTTTCGTATGCATTTATGCAAGGTGCAAGCAAGCAAATGGCATCTCCTTTCTTTTTAATGTGACCGCACAACCCCTGGAACCATGGAGCCACGGTATAAATACATTTCACGGAATTAATTCAATCTTCGTTTATATCCTGAAATTAAAGGATTTGCAACACCGACAATAGACGCCTTTGCCTCCCGCTCGCCAATGGTTTATATCCCCTATTCTAACTCCAAATTGAATTATTTCTATTTCTTTATCTGGGAGAAAGCAATTGAGGCAATGGGGGGTCGAATAGTTGTCACTTTCGTGATTTAAGCCGGGGGGGAGCATGTGAGTCTCGACCGGGCACGGAACCCATTATTTAGAATTAAGCAGGCAATGGCCGATAGATCAACCTTTATGGGACCCAGGTAAATTTTAACAATATAGGAACACGACCCTAATATTTTTACACGTAATTAATTCGGAAAGCCTATCTGTTTTAACGAAATGAAAGCCATGCATCTCAATAACGTTCAGATAACGATTCAAAATCGTATATCAATTATTCACAACAATAATTTAATCAGTACGAAAAAAATGTATATATTAAATCCATTAATCTACTGTCAATTTCATTAGCATTTATTATTTTCGGTACAAAGTCAGATTTACACAAGAACCGAAATCAAGTATATAACTCGGAAAACTTACCTGGAAAGCCAGGAAGCTGAAAGCTTTCAAAAGTTACACACGTAGAAAACTTATCAATGTGTCACTCGTTACATAATTTCAGAACTTCAAAGAGCACACAAAAAGCGACCGCCTAACAGGTACATCCACGTCATCTTACCATATCAATACAATCAGGGATCCGTGCAAAATTTAATATTTAAATTGCGCATTATAACGTTTTTCATTATTACTTTTTGGAAAAAAATGTTAAATCCGGGACTTGTGCGAAATTTTAAAAGCGGCTTAAAAAGTTTCGATTGTTCCGCAATTTCCAACGCCCCCGTTTTAATCCGGAACCTCAATATTGTGCCCAAAGCTTTGATTCGTTTAGAATGAAATTCATTTTGCCGGCGAAAAAAAATTAGCTCACAATAATTCGACTTTAAACTTGCGCGGTAAAATTTGTTGGAGTAATTAATGAAATTTTGCCCAACACGCCGAACGCGATACGAAGACCTGCAATTTGTTTTGGTGTGTGTTTTTGTTTGATGATAATATTAAAATTGTTTTTATTCGTTATTCTCTCTCTATATATAATGCTTGAGAGTTTGGTCGCAAACGATCATCCTTGAACCTTTTATGAAAAGGTCTATCATTACCTTTTTGAATGATATGCTCAAAAATTAAGAATTATCATTACCCATATAGTAGCAATGACTAATCCTCGCTCAATAATCGATTTAAAGCATTTATTTTCAACAACATATATTTCTGAAATAAATGTTTAAAGACTTTTTGATGACTTACATTGCAAAAGCTTAATTACAAATATAAAAAAGATTTTTTATATCTAAATGTATGGCTTTTATTCCATATTAACAATTGAAATCATTTTTTAATAGTACCCACATAATGTCGAGACCGAGAGTGAATTGTGAATGGACTAATTCGAATTTAATAATAAAGTGAGTGCAACAATTACAATGACAATAAGACTGGGGAATTATTTGGTAATGGTTCAATCTAAAAATTTTCATTTAAAAAAATTCTCTGGAAGTTTAGAACATAGTAAAATGTACGATGCAATACTGACTGTCGAAATTAATATTAATCTAACTTTTTTTAGTAAAAAAAGAGTACAAAATCCGGATACTCATGATCATAATATCTGAAGATCAATGCAACAACATTTGAACGCCAAATATTAAAAAATTAACTGATTTTACCTTCAAACCTGTGAATCTTTATAAAGCAATGAAATGTTGCCAAATATGTGCAAAAATATCATTATCTTTTAGAATAATATATAAAAAATAATTATTATACAATACAAGCATTCAAATTTTTCATTTAAAAAAACTACCTTTACTACTCATAATATTAATAATGTATAAAACTCAAACGTTTATGCAAAGCTTGAGAATAAATTAATTAATTTTTGTTTATATAAAACTATCAATGCTATTTTTTTTTAAAAAATTCATAATCTATTTGAATGTTAGCAATTATATTTGTTTTTAAGTTTTATATTTTAAGAAAAATCTGCCTTTCTTCAACATCAATTACTTATGACTGAGAAGGGTGGCCTTGCGATTTTTTCTTTAGGACGATCCTTCCTCATTTTTTCTCTCGATTAAACCTAGTTATGCTGATAGGTTCTATTGATTTTTCTCGTATAACTCTTTTATTTTAAATCCTACATGTCATAAACTTTTTTCATTTATCTAAAAAAGTCTAAAGAATAAGTAATTGAAATAATCATTGATCATTATTGTTTGTTATTGCGGAAAAAAAAATAAAAACCACAATATTCGCTTCTATTGCCAAGTGCGCGATGTTATTTCTCGCTCGCATCCGGTACGATGTGCCAAGTGCAAATAAAATTTACTAGTGAAACTTTACGTGCCGCAAAAACTCAGTCGGCGGTGTGTCTTTAGTCTAAGAACTCATCAATATCTTGACTTAAAATGCTTAGGGTCTCTGATAGACGACTTGGTTGTTTTAAAACCGACCTGGCGGTAAGTGGCAAGGTAAAACGATTGTTGGAAAGATAATACGATTTGTTTCTGATTTTTATTATTTTTGGATGAATGACATTACAGTAAAGTCCAAAATTTTAATTAGTCACAAAAAAGCTCAGAGACTGGGTGATGGATTGTAAAACGTTTATTCATCTACTACCCAAATACATAAAGAATTCACAGTATTTGTAGATTTTCCTGATGATAAATTTATCCGTTTACTATATCAGCTTCGGTTTATGATAATATTGATTTGGACACATCATCGTGTCTGACTTCCTCTTTATCTCTTATCGTATACGTATGATATCATTATTAGCTTCTTCTGGTTGTTCTCTCCACTTCTCGCCACGTATCCAAAGAGCTGTGCAATTCTCAAGGATGGACAAATTAGTTATCTTAGACACTTATGATATTAAAAGCAAAGCACTTTATCATAGAGGCATTCAATCTTCGCCTGTCTGTCGCTTTATTAGCCCAAGTTTTTATACCATAAAACCGGTGATCTCATGGGACGTATCTTAAAAGGTTTCATCCTTCCATGTTCTAAACTTTCTGTTGATGGCAGCCTCCGCAATATTCTTCTTTTGATGGTTTTATATTTAGATCATCTTATACAAGGCGACATTATTAATTAAATAAATTATAATTTGTATAGTCCTTGGTTATTACATAATTGGCGACCCAACATTCAAAGTTATGATGGAATTATTTATTTATGGAAGTATTGTCCTGAAGATCAGAAATAATAACATCTGCCAGATAAAGGGAAGAGTCGGTAATGGACTAGGTGAATTAAAATATTAAAAATTTAATTGAAACATGCAAAGCAACGACGCCCTTTTACGCAGCCCGCTCCGCTTACATTACATTTTATATCCGGCGTATACAATATTCTGCACAAACATCGCCAGCAATGGCTGCTCGCGTAACTGCCTATATCGAGTGCAAAATGTCTGCCCGGCTTTAAGCGCCATCAAATGAAATTACATAAAAGGGACACAAAAGCTCGGCAGCCAGAAGCTTTTGTCGAGAGCTTTATTCGTATTATCGTAATATTTTAGTGCCGGCTTCGAACTAGGCGACGCGTCCGCCTAATCCGAAACTTTTTCCGTTGCTTCTTTTTTTCGGCGGGAAACTTTCTGTATCTAGCGCCGGAAACGGTGGCGGCATTTGTGATATATGGTCCGGCGCTAAATCATGCGAATGAGTACGAATGCGGCCCTGGGGAATGTTTCGTCTGTTTGGGCGCCGAATTTGCGGAAGGTGTTTAATGAGCCGGACCCCCATTGCAAATAAAAACAAACTGTATTCCGCCCGCAAGTTTTAGGCTGTGGCTATAGACCGCTGCGGCTGTAAAGAACCACAGCAACAACACCATTTAATAAATTATATATAGGCTTTATGATACTACTCTTATTCACCAAAAGTAGAGCGTATAAGCTGATTGATATAAAAAGTAATTGTGAATAAATAGATTTAATTAAAGATGTGATTAAGTCGAGAAGCGATTACATATTATTATTATTTTGTTTTTTTTTATATATATATATATCAACTATTAATCGACTTTTCCTCATTTCTGAGGAAAGTGACCATGTGAATGATTACCCTTATGAAGTATCATAGATATTGTTTTCATGGGAGTATATAGTGCAGTGGTTTTCCTTTGCCTTCTACACCACAAAAAAATATGCTAAAGAGAGCTTCTGCCAGATTTCCAATTCATATTTTTGAAAATTAATTTTTGTGAAAGGTCGTCAACCTCCATCCCTTTGTTGATCAGCGTTACTCAGAATTATTCGGAATGGTAACTCATCCAAATACTAACTGCACTCATTAGCGGTTAACTTGACAATCATATTCGATTGTAATTACTTTCCAGCTATGACGAATACTACATTATAAAAAATCATTAAGATGAAATAGTATATGTTTTTATATAATCCAAAAGTTATCATAATCCTAAGAACCGATATTAAAATCACGGTATTTAATTTAGAGATTTTTCTTAGATCAAAATTATGCTATCTATACTGTTTGAAATTAAATATGCCATTTTCATTTGTCGTTAAAATATGCCATTTTCATTGAAGTTTGAAAAAATATCTAAAATATTCTCCACTGCTTATTGCGAAAGCTTAAACTACTTACTAATGTGCGATAGTGGCGACTACTGATAATATAGTATGTATGAATAAACTTACATTAAATGATAAATGTTTAATATTCTTACATATAAATAGTAAAAAAAATACAAAAATGTACTAAAAAGTATAAAGTTTATTATTTAAAAAAAAACATTTTTTAGTTTATTATAATCTGTCTTAGTATTTACGCGTATACGAGACCAAAAAAATAAGAATATACCCCTAGTTCGCCTAAAATCATATGAGATTATTATCTATATAGAGGTTAACCGAGTTTTGATGGGGCAATTTTTCGTCGTTGGATAAATCAGGTGGTGGGAGGCCTAACACCTGTAAAACGATGTTCTACGAGGTTTGGTACGAGATGAATTCCTTGTAAGACCTGATGAAGGCCTTCCTGTTGATGCATTGGCACAGGGCCTTAGATAAACTCATTAAACTGTGTATCAGTTTGTAATTGTGAAAGTTTCGAAATTAAACCGATGGGTACCGTACCGCAAGAACTAACACCGGTGAATCAGATGAAGCATGTGAATGCTTCCAAATCCTGACAGGTTCAACAAATCGACTCTTCTTGATTGAAGGGCAATGTTACAAGGAACCAGAAGTAGATAATTTTATATATGGATAACTTTATCTATTAAAAAAATGCGAACAATATCAGATATACAGTTAAGCCCCCATTAACACTAAAATCAGGACCGTGTAACTTGGAGTCGTGTAATTGGGGGAGTGAAGCCGTCCGGCTGTGTTCATATAGCCTGGCACGTGTTGAATACACATACGTTAGCCAACGTTTGACTGTATGTGAATGCGACCGCGCAATTGGGGGATTTGCGGCGAATATTTTAACTCAGCGCGTAATACGGAGTAGTGTAATTGGGGATTCCACTATAATTGGATAAAAATCAGCAATGTGTGGAAACAGGGAAAATGGACATTGCTTAAGCTAAGCGAAGAGAATCTAGCCAATCAAATAAACGCATATGAACATCTTCTGGGAATGGAATCCAAAACTACGTTTTTGTAAGATCTGATAACTGGAGATGAAAAATGGGTATTACAACAGACAGCGCAAAATCAATTTTAATGAGTCAGGTAGCAATAACAGCCTCATAAAAAAATCTTGTGTCTCTATGGTCAGACTGCAAGGGCATAATTTATTTTGAAGCCCTTAAACCTAGCCAAATAATAAATACGAAACTTTATTGTGAACAAATATAACGTTTAGTGGCTAAAATAATAAAAAAAACAGCCTCGGTGCAACGATGATAAGTTTTTTTACAGCATGACAATGCTCGTCTGTATATGGCAAAAATTAGATTAACCGACCTCTGGTGGAAACCAATTTGTAGTCCTCCATATTTTCAGATATCGCTCCGTATGACTATCGTCTTTTCAGATCGTTTGAACATTATTTAAAAGGATTTTTTTAATGCATATGACATTATTTTGACTTTAAATTTGTATCTCAGAGATGAGAATATGTGAAAAATACAAATTTTATAAGCATTCAATTTCATTAATTAAAAATCCGGCTATTCTTTTAAATACTCCTAAGAGATATAAATATTTATGAAAAGAGGTATTCATTGTTAAAATAAAGAAGAAGTATCTATGAGGTTCGATATAATATCCGATTAAAAAATAGCAGTATTATTTAATTAAATAAAAAAATGATTGTTTGCTAAGTACAAAATTACCTTAATAGAGAACTAGAGAAGGGCTATCAAATTAAAGATTTGTCAATGTCTTGTTTTTATACATAAGTCAAAGATGACAAAGAATTAAATTGATGATGTTAATGCTATGATGTATGTATATTATTATTATATGAGTGACCACTTGATGAATTACGCTCCTAAAGCAGAAATAAAATAAATGTGTACGATAAAAGGAGATACATTCGTCAACCTTTTTTACAAGATTTTCGAGAAAACACATTTACCGCATCAGATGATGACGTCATAAACAACAAATTTTATTCCGCCGGGCAATCAAATCACGCCGTAACGTCGTAAGTGCCACACGCACTGAGCCCACATATGCCGAAGAGGCCCTCCAGGGACAATGGCTGCTTATATTCATAACATATCTCCTGAATATTACCACTGGAAACATAAAAAATATTGTATATGCCCATCGAATATAAAGCGCATACGGATTACATGGATATATAATAGAAACGAGCTTGACATAGATTCGCTATCCGGGATAAACGGGATAAAAACCCTTATTTTTCTTGAAAATAAATTCCATTTTAACACAAAGAATGCGTATATTCGGCTCTGATATACGAGAGTTAAAATTATTCGTTGCATGTTGGATATTATGCAAGTTTTGTTATATGACTCGTGTGTACCTTGCGGAGTTGGGGTAAACTTTCAAACTAAGACCGTGTTTATTAAAGCTCTGTGTTAGAAATTCAAGTCTTTGAATTAATTCGTTAATAAATTATTCCATATATTCAGTAACGATATCGATTTCGCCATCAGAATGGATGGTGAACATTTGCTTTGTGCAGAAATAAAATGTGACGACAATAATTCACGGTTGCGCTTTTTTTTCTTTAATTTTCCACCGGCTCTATAGAGAAGTAGACTCCACTCCAATAAATTGACTTTTTTCTCCGTCCTCTCCATCCAGATCCGACTACCACGAAATGCTCTCTCGCTCCCCGAGGATAGCAGGCATTTGTCAACGGCACGTTTTGGCACGCGGCATACGAAATCTCTCCAGAATATAATGCGAATCCCACATAATCCTCGAAATAAAGAAATTAGCGACTCTAGTTTATTTGACTGTGAATGAGGTTGGTTTTCGGGGGTTAATCTTGCTTTTTCAGCGAGAGATTTTTTTTTATTTGCAGAGAGTTCATCTCTCTCAGCACTCGCTTCCCACTCCCCGTGACGACATTTCCAACTCCACAAAGGACACGATAACAATGCCCGCTATTTACCACTCGAATGCAATTAAGTTGCTCTAACAATGCGGTAGGCAACCTTGCAATGATTAACGCGGATGCAGAAAGACCTATTCAGATGTTTGTTTGAATAATTGTGTTGTTGCAGGTCGTGATAATTATAAATCAACTAAACAAAAATTACATTATAATGCAATTGGTTTCTAGAAATAAATAAAAATGTTTTTTATTGTATTCAGGAGATTTTTTTAATTAATAATAAACATACAATAAATTAATAAACGTAATAAAATTGAATATACTGTTTTTAAGCTAAGTACTTTAATTAAATTTAGAAAAAGAGGTACGGCAAGAGTTTGAATATATTAATAGTTATGAGGTCTAGCTGCATATCATCATTCCGAATGGACCACGGCCGATGACTACTTGTAATATGTTAATTTTAACTGAAAATAAAATAGGGCCCGTATAACTGAAATTATATATTTTAATTTTAAGGGATAATTTATTTTTCTACTTATTACCTTGCTAAGGATATCTTTATTATATTTTTTTCAAATGAGATGAATTTAACACCAAGGTATTTCACAATACTTTTTCGTGGGATAAGCGTATTATAAATTTTAATCAAGAATGATTTTTTCTTGGGCTTTTTTGGGATTTATTAATAAGCCATTTTTTATCCCGACTAAAAGCTATTAAAATATCTCTGCAGAGATTTAGATAGAAACACAATTACTTGTTTGTCTGCGTAAGATTGTTGTATTATCAGCATAAAGAGCTATTATTGTCTGTATACTGGTAGGAATCAAAATATCGTTGGAAGTTGTAATCAAAAGTGGTGAAAGAACCGAGCTTTATATAGTTTCTTGAGTTATACAGTTTGAGTAATAAAATATTGGATGACTGTAATAATTTAAAACGGAAAATTATAGACCAAACCATAAGATAAATAAATACAGTTGAAATTAATAAATTAACAAGTCTATATTATAAAAGATGTAACTGCAGAGAGAATTAGTTTTTTTTTTTATTACTAGATATTGTCATAAAATCGACTGCTTAAAATAAATATTTCTTATTTTAGAAAAAAGAAATAAATCATACATTAAGCTTTATTATATAGAAGTTAGTAGGCTTTTCGTGTTGTTTGACATTAATATTAACAACTAAAAATTCTCTATTATATACGGTTTCATTGTCACACGTTTAGGATTTTTGTAATTACAATCCCATGCATTTGATTCAAAATATAGTTTTCTAGATTTTTATTAGAGCTTAAACATTATTTAAGCATAAAAAATAAAATGAATAATATTTCCATTAAATGTATTTAAAAGTGTTATTTACGGTGGCAATCAGTTTCAATTCTAATATTGTTGTTGACTCCAAAGAGATTGCTTTGAGTCTGCTTAAATTTCAATTTCCTTTGTGCAAACTCGTAAAACGAATCTAAATCCATTTACTAGTTATCATAGAATTAATATACGTATTATAATTGTATAAGGAGAATATTATTGAAAAAAATAATACGTTTTGTAATTCGGTACTCAGTTTCATCGCAAAGATAATGTTCGCAGACTTAGTGATATCATCACGTCTGAGAGAATTGTGTCGGTTACATTCGCTAGCTTTTCGTAAGACGAGAAAACTTTTCATCTCTTGCTAATGAATGTAAATAGTTGTGATGCAGCAAAATGAGCGGAAGAGCATCTCTTTGTCAGACGATTGCTGCTTAACCCGGCCATATTGTGATTGCAAAGTTTTGCTGCAAAAATAAGAAAAAACAGCAGCACAGCAACTCTTTTTTAAAGAGAAATATTTCACTTGCAAATGAGTGCCAGGATTAAGGGGGAAGGAGGGGTTGAAGCGAAAATTCAGGTGTATTTTCTTTTGTTTTTCAAGATTTGCATCCTCCCCGCTTATTTCATACACCGGGGGTCTCATCCCTCATCCGCCCGCATTTCTGTTTTATAATTTGCTTACTGGCAAAAGTGAACACGTCGCCTGTTTAATAAAACTCGCAGAGTAAAACATCGTCGTTTCCAGAGCTATGTTTTGAAATAGTCGGATAGAATGTTTATTTTTACGAGCATTTCTATTAGAAAAGAGTTTTTCATGATAAAATTTTCCTCGACTCGGGCGTGGAATAAAATTATCTAGACGATCCACAGCTTTTCGTCGCTTACAAATAATAACTCGCACCAAAAAGGCGATAAAAAGTCTGACAATAATTTTATTAACGTCTATTATGATTGTCTAAAATTCAGTTTCAATATATATTTTCATTTTTTTCACAAGGATTTCGCATACAATCCATTGCCAAAGAAAACATTCCCCACTTGAACCTCGATCTCGAGTGATATTATATTTGAACTAGTCATATAGAGACAACGGAAACAACGTGTCTATAAATTCGGTGATATTTAGGTAACTAAATTAATTTCGGAAACGCCACATCCGGCGCCACTGTCATTTCATCCAGTTTTGTTTCACCCGGGGCACCACCCCTACCCTACATCCTGTTCCTGTTCTTACGTTTCCATCGACCGAAACCACTCTCCTACAATACTAATTAGTGGGATCCCTCGCGGCGGCTTTGGCATTGTAATAATCCCGCGGGATCTCGAGCTGGATGCTTTTTGTATCTCCGACTGTTTGAATAGACTAGTGACGTGTACTTTGTACCTCGATTGCGCGAGTCATTCGTCAATTGATTCAGAGAGCGTCTCAAAGCGAAAGATCGCAATGGGGTTGGGGGAGAGGAAATTGAAGAATTGAAAAATTTCTGATAATTGGGGAGATGGGGTTCGAAAATCAAATTAGCTGAGTTTGATCTCTTTGCGTTTGATTCGCTTATTTATGGAATGAATTTTTATTTCAAACACATTGCAAAATTAATAATCGATGAATGGTCTAGATTTATGGTAAATGTCAATTTAAATCCATAGTTTGATTGAAAATCTAATTTATCTGATATGTCTCAGTTTCATTGCAAGCGTTTTATGAATATTGAATTTTTCCCTACGCGTATATTTTTAAAAAATGCACTGAAATTGGATGGCGGCTATGCAATATCTGTAAGTGCTATAGTTTCTACGATCCAATAAAATATATATATGTTTGGATCGAAAACGGGATCCATGATCGTTCCATTAGATATTACTGTACAATTTATTTCTATGTGGACCTTTGTCATCTTTATCTCGAAATAAGAAATTCCATTGCCCGTAAATATCTTAAAAATGGGTCGTAAAAATATTTTTCTTGGCAATATCTTTCATATGGTCCGAAAAAATTGTTTAGCACAGAACTGATTGTGGGTTGTGTAATGATTTATAATACATACACGTTGGGAAATATATAAAAATGACTCAGGTGCCATTTGTGTATTACTAGATACATTTTATGGGTATAAATGCTCTGATAAGATATATAGATGTATATTATGTAGTGCAATAGTTCTTAACCGGAATACCTATATAATTTGAATGTTGAAATCTGTTACAAATAGCCTGAATAATATGTCCTTGCATATTTTATTTCTACATTTGACAATGGGTAAATGTTATAACAAAAAAAAATAAAGCGCCATTTGTCTATATAAAGGTGTGGTGATAATGATTTTTAAAGATGTAGGGACAATGAGTTTCTTACAATTACATTCATCTATTACTAGTGTCATGAAGAATTCCCAGAATCTATTTATTTATTTGACTACAATAAATGACTGGCATGACAAAAATATTCCATATCATCATTCGCCCATATAAAGATTAAATAAAGATTCTAAAGATGCAAGGGGAATGAGTTTCTCACACTAATATTCCCCCTCAGTTTCAAACCGCGTCACTGGTTAACACAACTTATATGAATCACTTAGCTCAGTTAAGCTTAACTAACATTTTCGTGACATCTTTTTTGTTATCTACAAGCCATGCCACTGGGTAAAATATATATATATATCATCATCATCATTTGCCAGTCACAAGGCTCTCACTCGCTGAAGGGCATAGACCTTACCAAACTCTCGCATGGTAGTCGAGGCCAAAGGAACCTGAGTCTCACACGTGACGTGAGGGGCTCCCCTTTCGTGTGTCATACCACTTGGGGACCCGAGCCGTCTTGATATGCAGTTTTATCAAGGAAGTTTCCCTCTCTTGGCCATTGCGGCATTGGACGTACATCTTCTACCATGTTGGTATCGGATTTTACCCTCTCGATGTGTCCGGAGCAAGTAAGGGGGTTTGCCTCGGTATTCGTTTGTTCTCTTCTCTAAGGCGTTATCTGCTTTTAACGAGTCACGAGTGACGAGTAACGAGCGACCACACACGCAGACCTATATAGATATACACAGGCATACATATGCACATCTGCCCAAAACGAGTCTCAAGTAGCCGGTCGCAAGTGATTATTGGCCTGTCGCATATTAGCAATCCTTTCATCATGGGAAGAAGACCTCCTCAGAGAGGGTCCTATAGAAGGAAGAGGAGCGAAAGTATCGAGACTAAGACCGATTTTTGGTCAACAGATTAGGGTTTTCCTTCCCAGGGTATACTGGCTCTGTGGTGAGAAATCCGTTAGAGACCAGATTTATATATGCACAAGGATATGTGTACACCAACATGTACATATTTTTGCACTGTTTTGTTGGTTATTAATCATGGATTTCAATTGGGCCTCTAGTCAGCAATATGCAGGGGTAATGTTGATTGTAATATAAAATGTAATGAGAAGCTGACCATCAATTTTAATGGTATGGTAGATGGTTGTTTTATTTCCGAAAAGTTATTGGTGCTACCCCGGTAAGATTGAAATTGATAAATAGATATTCTGAATCCCTGTGTAATTCGTTGGAAAGTTATAGGTGGTGGCCCTTAGAGTGGCCGCGTTATATTCGTTATATGGCGTTAATATTGGATAGTTTAAGATTTTGTATGGAATCTCGCCGTCGCAGAAAGGTTTAAGACACCTCACTATTTGTTGGCGAGCTGTCGCTTTCGCTTTGTCTTCGATCGGTTTGAGGGCTATAAATTGGGGGATGAATAAAACCGTTTATTGTGGGTAATTGTTTGGATTGACTTATCTGGTCGCTGGCTTGCCCGCGGCTATGATGGAGCCGCCGGGCGAAGGAGGGTAGGCGGGGGGAGGGATAAAATTGATATCAACCTCGCCCGCGTTGCACAAAACACTTTTTATTCGCGGTCTCGTATGATGTTGCAAAGAGAACAATGATTTTTTCTGATGGAAAACCGAGGAAGGGTGAATTAATTTGAATGCAGATTATTTAATAGTGCGTCGATATGCTTCGAAATCGGAGCAGGTACTGAAATGTATCGCTATTGCGTCCCTTCCACGAAGGGTGACAGTAAAAAAAATATTTAATGTCTGGCATATGTTTCAATTTGTTCGTTTCGTCGTATTGTAAACCATTGGTAAATAACTAATAAATATGACACATAAATGATCCGGCGATGTGCCGCCGTAAACTGAGGACACGCCGCTGGTATACCGACCGCTTAATTCTCGCGGCACGTGTCACTAATGTACGTATCAATCGCACTTGGCACATCACACCGGATACGAGCGAGAAAAACCATAGCGCCCGTGGCAACGGAAGCGAGTATTGTTGTTTTTATTTGTTTGCCCATTTCCCTATTATTCTTTAGACTTTTTTAGACAAACAGAAATAGTTTGTGACATATAGGATTTATATTAAAAGAGTTATTAGAGAAATATTAAAAACTTGGTATCCCAAATGGACCCCCATTGGCACGGTTAGGTTATTCATACAATATTCATTTTATCGTCTTCCTAGTATAGGCGACCCCTTCTACAGCGCTGATATAGAAACCACGCTTTTAAAAACTCGCTCCAAAAGAGATTAGGAACATTAAAAATAGTTCGTTATTTTTTTTTAAAGGATTGTTCTATTCACATATTTTAAATGACTTTGTTATATAAATGCCAAAGGGATCATTGGCATCATACAAAACTAGTCTTCTGAAATTCAATTTTTGGTATATCATTAAGCTGCCTCGGCAGTTCTGTATTTATATCATTTATGTTTGCAAATTTCGTCCTTTCTGGATTAATTATTATTTTTTGTAATTTTAAAAAGTCCCGAAGGCCATATTTAAGGAATACGTGGGCAGGACATTAAATTCATACAAGATTCTACAAGAAAATTTCACAAAAATAAATATCAATTAGGCTTAATAAATTCTGATTACTTTTAATTATTACAAATCCGTTTATTTAATTTGAATTTCATGTATTTATTTTAAATGATAAAATGGTCGTTTTAACATGTATCACTAAAATTTTCACATTTTTTGTCAATTTTTATGATACACGTGTTATCTATAATCAGTTGAAGAGATATTTTCTCGATTGGCTTGTCCTTCACGTCCCTAATCCCATTATGCACAATGCCCGCAAATCACGCCATTATGCCAAGAAATTTCCTAGACATAAAATTAATTCCTGCAGCCTTTGGTGACTATCCCCGCGCCCCCCTCAACTTGTTGGGTTAGTGAGTGGCCCTCTTCAAATTGTTCCCGTCGTACAAAATGGGGCGTAACGAGATCTCCGAGGGCCCCCTCGCTTGGCTGCTCGCCAGCTCGGATCACGGCCTGTAATCAGATAAAGTATCTCGGGGTCCTGGCCAAGATTCAGGGTGCTGGGTGGAGACGAGACGACCAACCATCTGTGGCTCCTCCGCCTGCAGAAGCACTTCGCCGGGGCTAATGACCTGCGCTATCTGCCCGATCTGCCCACCGGATTAATGGCGTTTGACATTACATAGATTTGGCCATGGTTCGAATCCTTGCGGAATAATATGTATGATTTATTCCAAGGCAAATGTCTGATCGTATCCCCTAGACTACATTATCAATACCACATAATAAAGATTATATATATTTTAAATTAAAAATATTTATATGAAAACATTGCTAGATTTTATTTTCTAACGATATACGTTTATATATTAATCGAAAGCTTTGTGCTTAAAGGCACGTAGTGTTAATTCCGGAGCCTTCGCGGCCATCCAGCCATTGACAGGGCCCAACGATGCTTTGCAAATTAATTGCTTGATAAAATTTCCAACAGATTAAATTAAGCGGCAAAGTTTTAAATCGTTTCATCGATCGCCGTACATTTTTAAATTGAGTTTTTCCATAGTGCCTGGAAGACTAATTAACCCATTTAGTGACGCGGTCCCTCGGCCATGTTTTTGTCAGATTGAACGCAGGCCGAAAGTAAGTGGACGTATTTGCGTACATAATGAATTAACTTGGAGAACTTGAGAACTCGAGGCATTAAACTTTCAACCTAAAGACGGATCGTGGCCCTTATTAATTTTAAAATGTTGCATAATATCGTTTTAGACAATCTGTAGCGACGCAGCCATGGATTGTATGCCATTCGCATTAAGTTTTATGCAAATATCAAATTCGACAGAAAGATGACTTTTAGTGCTATTTTATAGGGTTGTTTGGAAAGTCATTTCGTTTTTTTTCAGCTGATATAGCAAGGCTTGCTTATGAAAAAGTTCGATTGATTCTACGCAGTAGTTTTTGTTTGATACTCTTTCAAATATGGAAAGTAAAAAGCAGGATTTTAGCCAAAATTTACTTTTTTACTATCGAAAAGGTAAAAATGCTGTTCAAGCAAGAACAAAAAAAATATCCGACGTGAATGGAGAAAATGAATTAGGAAAACGCCAGTGCTAAAACTGGTGCTAAAGATGGACCATTTTCTGAAAGGCCAGTTAAAGCTGATGAAGACACAATAAAGGCATTAATTCATGCAAACCGGCGAATAACAAATTGTGAGATCGCTGAGAGATTAAATTTATCGAATTCGACAGTTCATGATCATTTTTAACGCCTAGGTTTAATCTCAAAGCTCAACAGCTGTGTTCCTGGTGTTCTTACAGAAAAAAAATTGTGCCGTCGCGTTGGCGTCTGTGGTTAGCTTCTCAAACGTTAAGAAAATGATCCATTTTTGAAGCGCATCATCACTGTTGACGAAAAATGTGTTGCCTAAAACAATGTTAAACGCAAGAGATCATGGAGTAAAAAAGATGAACCAGCTCAAAGGAAAGGTGATGTTATCTGTTTGGTGAGATTTCAAAGGAATCGTTTTATTTTGGATTTTGGCGGACAACACAATGATTAGTTCTGAGGTGTACTGTCATCAGTTGGACAAATTGAGTAATTCACTTAAACAGAAAAGGTCAGCGTTGATCAATAGAAAAAGTGTAGTGTTCCATCAGGATAATGCGAGACCTCATATAAGTTTTTTAATTCGCCAAAAGCTTTTACAGCTTGGATGGGATATAATGCCACACCCACTATATTCTCCAGATCGGGCACCTTCTCGTTATTATTTGTTCCGGTCTCTACAAACATTTTTAGACGGTAAAACCTTGAAATGAGGGAGTTAAAAATCACCTTGATCATTTTTTTTCCAGCAAAGAACAAAAAAATTATGAGCATGGAATTATGCTACTGCCAGAAAGATGTGAAAAGTTATTGGACCAGAATGGAATTCTATAAAATATTTATTCACTATAATAAAATCGTCTTTCATTTTCATAAAAAAAACAAAATTACTATCCGAACAACATAATAATTTATATAAATTAGAATATTTCCATTTTGCGTACAATATTGAGTAACAAATTTATATATTAAAATTAAACGATAATCATGAAGCTTTCAACGCCGAAAATGTATTATGATAGATTGTTATTAAATAAAATTCGTTAGTTAGTAGAGAGAGTACATCAAATATAGAGACAAAGGCTCTGTGATATAATATCGAATAATAATTAAATACATTATTGGAAATAAGTACGTTTTAATTATTATAGTGATGTTGCTTCATTATATAAATTTTGTGTAAATTTAATTTAATTTATTAAAACCAATATAAACAAGATCTAAAATAGAGCTTAATAACCGTTATTTTTTTTTGTTTAAGTCTGTAGTTATTTTTACTGGCCAGAGACGCTTCTTATTTTGTTTATACGTATGCCCATCATAGAGGAATTAAACAGCAAAAAATAAGCTCAAGTTGGCTAGCGAAATTTCTTCGGTTCATCGGACACGTGATTGGAAGGATAAAGAATAACCTGAAATTACTTATGATAGTTGAAAGTTCGGGGGAAACAAACTTAAACCCAAAACTTAGAGATATGCATCAAAAACTAGGCTTGGGGACAAACTCTAACTAGTTAATCAAGGAGAAAACTTTTTTTAATTGCCTGTCACAGCTTATAAGCTGTGTTTTCTGAAGTCCAGGTCAGTTACGAATGTTTTGAAGCCACGACAGCTTCTTTCTTTTCAACCACCGTTTGCCTTGCACTTTTCCCTTCATAATGGTTTACAGAAGGCAATACTTTAGTTAAGGAATGATGTATCCTAATGACTCTATTTTATATTTACGCTTCTTGTAAGGAAATTAGAGTACGATTATATTCTTGACTTGGTTCGGAGATGAAATCTACAATACTATTCGGTTGCACCACATTTCAAATATTTCAAGCCGGTTATTGTTCGCTAGGTTTAAGTACAGCCTAAAAAACCGATGATAATCATCCGATATTAAAAAAAAGATTATCCTACAGATAGCCACCCGAAACATAATACATCAATAAAAAAAATATATTTTGCTATTTATTGATTTATTGGGCTTTGGACCTTATTTACTAGAAAAAATGAGAGTTCCTTCACACGTTATATATCCTATCAGAAGCCTGAATAAAAACAACAGTGTAATAAACAAAATAAATTCGAGTTAACCAGAAAAATTGTCTATTCTCAAAGGGGTGAGACAGGACTGTAAACTCTTCTCAAACTTCTCAGACCTTATTAAAAAATATGGGCAGTATATAATAAGAAAAGCCTTAGAAGGGTAAGAAAGGGGATTTACAATACCAGAAAAACTGATTTTCCAGCTAAATGATATACACCAGCTAACTGGAACCGCTAACCTTCTTTATCTAAAAAGTATCGAAAAGTTACTTTATCTTAGAACTCTTCGGAAATTATGATTTATGAGTTAAAAACAACCCAATGTCAAAGTTATCGGAAATTGGGAAAATAGGATAATACTGAAAAAGACAAAAAATCTTTTGATGCAGAGTCTGGTATTCTTCATGTTTACATATTACGTAGAAAATTAGACCATGTATAATAAATTCACTAAAAGTTGGTGCTGGCGACGCCTGCTGAGGATACCATGGACCTTTGAATGTTAAAAAGTTTCTCTCTTTAAAGAATTTTGGGAAACAAAAATACGTTTGAATATATGTCCCAAGAGGATTATTCGCTGTTTTAAACATCTCCCTAAAAGAAATGAAGTGCTTTGTTAACTTAAAAAGATGTAAGAGAAAGGGAAAACTGTTGGTTTAGCTAAATCTGTTGGAGCTAAGGATCCCGTAGAGATAAAATTAAGAATATACGGATGAAAAATGGTCTATAAAATGTATTTTTGGAGAGTTATTCGATTTCTTCACATGTTGCAGAAATCTAATTCAGCGCGGTACGAATCAGTGCAACAGCAACAAACGTTAACAGTGTCATCCGCCAAAAAAATTAATAAAACAAACAATTCTTATTTTTTTATATTAGAGTCATAATACTATCATTAATCTTTTATTAAATAAAAAAAATAAAGCATGATGCATCATATAATGTGCTTTCCACGATTGATACCAGCAACGTATTAAAAATTTCAACATAACATGCAATGGATTCATAAAGAGATTAGTAATTCATACAATAGTTTATATAGTTTGGACGGTCGAGCGTATGAAAAAATAAAAACGTTGCAAAATTCAACCCCGGGGGCTGACGTTGGGTTGCGCTTCAAAGCGAAATTGCACCGGCAAATGCGACTCTGCGTCGAAATAAAACCGGGTCGCCCCATAAATCCGGTGTGCAAAGTTTAATAATCCTTTGACTTTGCCATCGGCACTGGGAGAGCATTGCCAGGGTGTGGTGCGACACACAGAAACGGGCTCCTTTCAGTGTGTCCGCTTTCATGTCGGGAGACGAGTTCCACGGGGTTCCGGGGGCTTTCGTTTGATTGGGGTCCGGTGTGAGTTTCACGGCTTCAGCACTTTTACGATTGCAACGATCCCAAATTAGCAATGGACCCGTTCGACCGATCGGAGGCAGACTGTTTTATATTCATGGTCGGGTTTTTAAAATCGTTATTGGGTATAACGGTAACGGCGTAAGTCTGGAACGGGTTCACTCACAAAATTATTAGGGCGAGGTTCAATTAATTTGTGTGATATATATTTATTCCAATATATAGCTTATTATATGGGTTGATAAATTATGAACGATATCAAGCGTGATCTCAAGGCCAGTTCTCTAACACGTGCCAGGTATGAAATACTTGAAGGCCGTCTTTACGTTATTCAGGTTACAATTTTCAAAGAGAAATTCGCATAATGTTTATATTTATTATTTATTTTAATTAATAAACAAGTACCTAGGTTTTGAATAACTAATTTATCGATAAAATATTATGTTTCGGGTTGTTCGAAATATATTCTCTGAATAAGTGTTGTAGTTAAATTATATCAATATCACTAATGACATAATTAACTAGATTTGATTCACTAAACTTGGCCACCACAATAATTAACCCAAATCACTCATTCAATGATAAGTGAGGATTAAACAGTCGAAATTACAGGATGAATTAATTAGAACTAAATAGCCCAAAATATATTTAGGTAAGTAGTAATGAATAAATAGAGATTATTTTTAATTTTAAGCCATTAATTTATTTATAATGACATTTTTGTTATTTTTATGTTGTTTCCCGACGTATTTTGTAATTGGTATTAGATGCTTACTTTATTATTTGTGGATTTTGAAGAGGTATTACGTATTTTGGTGTGATTAACGATTTTTCAAATAATATAAATTTAAATCTAGCTGAAATAATATTAAAATTAACCCATCCGTCACATCGGCTCAAAAAAAAATTACTTCATCCGAAGGGGGTCTCTAAGGGACCCCAAGCATTTCAAGTCAAGATATTGATAAATTCTTCATCGTTTTTTTTATAAATGGATTATTCTAAGCGTAATAATAATTATTCATGATACTTTTCATAATATGGTCGAATGTTTCAGATTTTTTTACTATAACTATCTATAACTTTTGGTAATGTATCGCTGTAGACTCGCGAGGGAGCAATAAAAAATATCGCACGCTTAGCAACTGCAGCGAATATTATTTTTATTTATTACGCGATTAAAGACAATAAAGGAAAATTATTATTTATCATATTTATTCATTAGTCTTTTTTTAGATGAATACAAAAAGTTTGTGTCGTGTAGGAATTATATTAAAAGAGTCATTCGAGAAAAATCTAAACTTTGGGGTTCCCAATAGATAGAGGCATGGCTAAAAGCAGTGTCGTGTTTTGACACTAGGTGGAATATGAGTACGAGACTCATTCCCTTTGTATCTTTAAAAGCTTTATATGAGTTATTAGCAAAGCGATCAATTTATAGAAATCAAATAAATAAATAAATATATATATATATATGAAAAAAATAATATTATCGTTAATAAACAATAAAAAAATCGCGTTTTTATTCATCAAAGCTTGTAATATAAACGATTGTTTAATAATAGCTTAAAATAATCTATATTCCATAATTTATTGAATTCAAATATATGATTTAATCTCGAGCGATATGAGCTATCTAAGTTTATTCCTGGAGGATCATGTAAAATATCGTCTTTACGTGTAAGATTTTCTTTATCAGCTTCTTCATAAGAGAAAAAAATAAATAGAATATTTTCTATATCGAAACCACTATTGGGATACACAGTAATGCATTGAGAAAAAGGGTTGATGCTGGCATATAGTATTTCCTTGGCTACATTTGCGATTTTACGACAGACGGACCCAAAATAAATAAAAATACATTTTTTTGCCGCGATACCAATTTCCACTTTTATCCGACGAAACAAAATACGTAGCGAAAATTTATTTTAAAAAATGCAACAAAATAAATTGATTGTGCCTCGAGCTTTTACACGAGTGTTCGAACAAGTTCGACGCTTGTAGGAGTAGTCTTTAAAACTTAAGATAAAGTTGGTTCAATGGATCAACGCCTCGAATGTTGCTAACTGCGATTGGAAATCGGAAGATATCCTAGCGGATAACGACCATTCCTATTATATAGTACCCTAGGGTCATCATGCACTGTGTATATATATATATATATATATATATATATATATAATTTATATATCTGTAGATGATTGCATTGGATAATGCTGAATATTAAAATTATTCAATTAAAATTTTGTAACGTACTGTTTGCGTATTGGCAGTATTACTGGATTATATTCAATGGCACGGACCCGTTTTTCATCTTCCAGGTAAGGGCAATATGTGGCGGTCGTTAATAAAATTGAATAACTGTAGGGATTGAAGGGCGGCTCTGAATACCAATAGACCTTATCGGCACGACCTTTCCGGATGGCCAAGATTTCTCCGGCATTTCCTTCTCTTTTTTTATTATCGAGACCATTAAAAAAATAACTGCCATAGGAAACGCACGGACCCCTTACTTTTCAGCGTAATAAAATCAATTTCTGAGCGTAGATTGCGCGATACGGTGAAAGGCATTTTTATGCAAATTAATAAGACGCGATAAGACCAAATTTGGGCATTATCTTCATATTTGAGTGAATGTGTGCATGTATGCGTAGGCCTGTTTTTGTAAGAACGTTTATTGCAGTACGTGCTGCCATCTTCTGTTATCAGAGGAAACGTGCCTGAGTAACGTTAAGGAACGCGGAAGTATATTCCGGAAATAAAGTTGAGTCCCCGTTCAATTTATGGACTTAAAATTAACCGATTTGATACATAGATGAATGCAGTCATAAACGAAATTTTTATACTAAATCGCTGTAAATATTTTTTTTATTACTTATTTGGACCACCAAAGAGATGTCAAACATTTTTAAATCATATAATAATCAACACAACCAAGTCTGTAGGTAACATGCATATTATTTTGATAATATAGTTAACCGCGTTTGAGCTAAGTTAGTAGTTGGATAGATGTCCGATGAAAATGATGAATTCAGGGTTTTTTTTATAACACTAGCCAGAGGGTATGTAAGAGGAAGAGACCCATTACCTCCGCATGTTTTATATGAATATTTATGTAGGTAGTTTGGGGCGTTGGAATAAATTGATTTAATACCATCTATCCTGCGTTGAATAAATAATTATAAAAAATAATATAAATTTCAATATAGCTGAAATAATATTAAAATTAACCGGTGTTGGGATTCGACACCAGGGGGAATTTTAGTGTAAGAGACTCATTCCCTTTGCATCTTTAGAATCTTTATCGAATCTTTATATAAGTGAAAGGCGCTCTAAAAACTTTCTGTTAAGCCATCTATCCTCTCTTTAGTCGGCACCGTCATGTCTGAGAATCGTGACCAATTTTGTTCTGAATCTTCTTGATTTTGTCACTCCAGGATTCTCTGCATTTCAAATACCGCATCGCTACTACGGTAGATCTCTTCTGGCAATATGCCTAAAGTATTCAAGAATCCTCTGGAGATATATGGTAGAAAGTCGATCTTCTTTGTCGTTCCCCATTTCTTTAAGGTCAGACACGTTAGTGCGTTTAGCGGCCCATAGTATTTTCAGCAGATGTCAAAGGCGTCAATTTTCTTTTTCATGTTCTCCTTTATGGTCCAGGTTTCTACGCCGTAATTAAACATTAAGTATCCCAGACTCTGCACTGAGCGTTTTTTTGTCTTTTTGGATACCATCCTATTTTTCCAAATTGTCGATAGCTTTTACATCGCATTTTTAGTCATCCCTATTCGCCTTCTTATGTCTGGCTCAAAATTTTCGTAACTCATAGGTAATAATCCGAGACATAGAAATATTTCAACCCTCTCCAGATCTGGAAGATTAAAGGATCTGGATAGTTGATCACTAGTCAACTATTGGTATTATTAATGTTGATCTCGAGTCCTAGTTTTTCTACTTTCGTAGACAACTCTTTTGATCAGAGCAGCCATTTCTTCGTCATCAATGTCGTATCGTCAGAATATCTTAGATTTTTTTTTATCTGCTATTTTCAAGGGCTTTTCTCATGACATACTCCCCGTATGAGTTAAATAGGTCTCGGAAGAGTATACAGCCCTGTCTCACTTCTTTGAGCACTAAAAACTGACTCCTAAAATTTATCTTTCCATCGTAGTCAAAATAAATTTAAAAAAAAATGTTTTTATACATGATTTTAATAAATTGATATAATCTAACTAGATCACTTTCTTTAAGTCTTCACTGATTTGAAAATGCTATTATCAGATGGAATGTCTATGGTATAAAGAATGTAGTCGAACCATTTAGTCTTCCTCCTGTATTCTTCACCTTCATAAATATTGCACATCTTTATTATTCTAAAATAATTAATTTAGCATATAAAGTGTATTTTAACTATAATTTGTATCAAGTGATGGCAGTTTTGCAATAATGCAATAGTTTCGTGGGACATTATTAATTTTTATTGCTTGATTTAGATATCTAAATATAAGTTTAGAGTGTTTATTATTTATTTTGGGGTTAGATATCATATATTTCTAATAAAATACACATAAAACATCAGTATAAATGAAATAATCAAGTAATTTATTAGATTACTAATGAATTATGTCATTGTGTATTGTAATTTAATTATAAATTATAGCACGTAAAGTTCTACGGCTTTTGTTGCGTTACATTTACATCCCTTTGCAAAGTATTTGCTGTATACAGAACAGTGCGAAACATATCTTAATTATGACTACAATTACGTTTGTCCGTTATTACTACAACGGTAATTCGCTGGAAAAGCAGAATTATTGCAAATGGAAATTTGTTTGTCGGTGTATTCCCATTTTCCGACGGTGCGGACTGTGATCCCTGTTTCAGTTTTGCGAACGTCATGTCGATAATAATCCTTTTGTGAAATTGTAAATGAACACAGTCGGACCGTTTGTAATCCCTGTCACAATATTTGATATCGCATTGTTACAATGCGAAATTATTGCGTGGGTAGGTAAATAATTGTGGTTTTTGTATGCTGCATTTGTGAGTCGGTGGTTTAGTGTATTAGTTTTATTAAAGAATAAAAATAAAAATTGAAATTTGATTCTATTTTAATCACGTTGAAAATGAATCAAGTTTATTTTAAGCAAAAAAACCGTAAAATTCTCGAAATTATTCATCAATATTAATTTTGTCCTCTTTTAAGTCCCCATTAGTTACGTCAATTTATTTTTGGAAGGTAATTTTCATTATGACGTTTCGGTAATTTAATCTCCTAAATATTGTAAAAACCCTCCTATTTTGTGTTCTATTAATCTTTAGTAAATTTAAAAATATGTCTGTAATTCCATATTTTAATACTAAGTAATGCTAAAATTATTGAATTTAAAGCGTTAATTAAATCGTAACTTTGGATGCATATTAGCTATCTCAAAGTTAATATCTATTATTTAAAATAGCTTAAAAAATAAAGTCAGCCTAACACTTTGAACTTTAAATACGTTTTATAAAAGACAATGTAAAAATTAATAGATTTCGTTCCAAATTAAAAAAACGTTTTATGTTTAAAAAGAACATTATTAAGGTATACCAAATTCAGTTAAAACGCATATAATGAAAGCCCGATTATATCATTTATATCTACTTCTGTATTTTTTATTATCCAGTTATACTTATCTACAGCCCCGTTTGTAATTTCATATCTCGTTTAAGGATCATAAGTTAAAAGAACTCTTAGCAAATAGCAAACCCTCAAAAAATGAAAGCAGCTGTTCATTGGTAATTTCACTATTTTGTTAACTCTTTTAAGAATTAATCATTGGTCAGTGTGGCATAAAATGAAGTAATTTAAAGCAAATTAATACCAAGATACCAATGCTCTAATATTTTTCGTCTGAGAATCGTGTAAAATTCTTTTTTAGTGTAAATCACTAGACCGACACCGCAATATTTTCGATAAAAATTCAATAAGGCATATAAAAATATAGTATTTGTTCCTGTCAGTGGACCGTGTTATTTCACAACCGTGTAGATAAAGAGTGTGTATAAAATACTATCAATAAATTAATGAGTTTTTAGTATACAGGTTTTAAACTTCTTAATTATTAATAATTAATAATCTTACTGTAAATGTATATTTTGTATACAGACAAACATATGTGAATAAAAAATGTACCAAATGTGTAAATTATATGTACGATTGTTTAATTTGATCTTTAGCGTCCAATTTGTTTTGTAAAGGTCCAATTTGATTTGCAAAATGTCCAATTTGGTTTGGAAAAAGTCCAATTTCGTTCGTAAAAGAGTCTAATTAGAAGTGTAAAACCTGTATCAAAAACATAAATCTTAATATATGACAACATAACCATAGGTTTAACAATTATTTAAATAAAAGTTAAAGAAATTGCGATTTTATTGAGTTATAAGGCCTATTCTTATTTTAATATTTTTTATAACAATAAATGTCTTTAAAATATTTATTTGAAACAAACAAGAATGTGAAACATATTAATTAAATGAATAAATGTTTTTTTTTAAATGATGAAATCCGTTGAATTTATAACGAATGATCTAAGTTGTTGTATGTTCTAAATAAAAAATATAAAAGAAAATTTGTATCTACATTACATCTGTAATCCTTTCTTATTATTCCTCATACGTTTTGACCGAGTCTCTTATGCACGTTCGCTATGCAACTCAGGTCACAAGCAATAATGCTGCACTTCAAAATACATTTGAAAAAGATTTTGTATAAAATTTAGAATGAAATAAATGCATAGATGCAATTCAATTCAATATGTGTGACGATAATATATAAATAGTTTATTTAAATACTAATTTAATTATTAAAAATGTTTTTTTATTAACAGAATTCATTTCTGCGGAACATTATTACATTTTGACACGATTTTCATCAATGTTTACGTATAAGGTTTCATTAATTTTCACACATACGGCAAATCGTCGGGCAATAAGCTCGGATTCGAAGAAAATTGCAATGCTTTTTATTCCTCAAATAATTTATATTCTATATATATATACATATTTTATTGATTTATTATAATATAAAATCATGTACTGTAATTTCCGTAATACAATATGCACTATCAAAAATATGTTAAGCAACTGAAATAAAATTATGGCTTCTAACTTATGAACATATCTTTATTAAAAATCTTATAGAACGTATATATTTTATTGCCAGTCTTGGAGACTGTTGTAAATTTCAGAAAATATTCTGTAAAGTGTCCCATTATGAGACACCCTACCCTCCGATAAGATTTGCGATGTAAGGTTGAGTTTGATGTTCCAGACATGTTTTTATTGGGCTAGATTTCTCGATAGATTTGATGTGCGTGTGTGTGTGTGTGCGGCTGAAATAGGAGCTCGATGCCTTATCTAACCCGATGGGCACTCTGAAAAACTTTTATTTGCCATCTTCGGGTTTTACATCCCTCTCGCCATGGCCGGATTGAACCCCCGGGCTTGATTAGACGATATTTACTGTGCTCTCAAAGAAACTGTGTTCAGTATCCAGGGGGGGAGAGCGCCCGATGTTAAATTTGACATTTACGATATGTGCCATATTTTACGACACGCTATTAAACTTTCATTAAATAATATAATTTTATTGATAATTGAGGTTGTTGGGAACCGATTCGATTCGGTCGAAACAGATCCCATTGGATAAATACGAATAATTCAATTAAGATCTCACTAAGAGGAAAATATTGCCGGGAAAACCTGGAGCGTTGCCGAATAATGGCGACCCAGACCCCAAGTGGACTTAAAAGCTTTTGCGTTATAAATTACGTACGCACCACACCTATGTATATGTGTGTACCATTATTTGCATCACAAATACATGTAGCACCATGTTGTTGATTTTAAAGATTTTCCCCTCTTACAACAAACGAGGGACATGATTCATTATCATCTGACTTTCGCAAAATTTATACGAAAATTAAAACGTAAATGTCGTTATGAACTATGAAAATCTATTGTGCGGAATGGTAACGGAAAACAATTGAAATCCTTTACGAAGATGTGTTTGAAATTGAAAAACTTTCGCAGAGTTGTTCTACGAAATTGCTATCGCAATATCCTGTTCGAGTTGCTATAAATGTCTTTCCACTTTTCTATGAAAATATTTTTCCGCGTTTCCGTCCAACTTTACTATTTTTTTTCCATGGAACAATGAAATCTTGACAATAATCAGAAGACGTCTTTAATAAACTGGAACTTTTCCATAAAGTTTAACGACGGGCTCCATTGTGAAGATACAAATTGTATTGAAAGTGCTAACAATATTAACAATAAAACTATTGTTTTTTAATACCAAAGTTTTACGCAATATAAAAGGCTGCTTAAAAAATACATTTTACGCAGTAATTTATTTTAAGGATGGTAGAGAAAGTAATGGATTATTTGGAGCCCTGGGGAAAGGTTACGTGTCTTTCATTACAACGTGTTTTATTTTTTAGTAAAAGAATTTTTTTGAGAAAAATAAACTGCCACCGATGAAAAAGGAAAATCTCATTAAACCCTAACATTATTGTATTGAATTAAAATTATAATAAAAAATAATAAATTTTGCCGTAAATCAAAAATAATAACGCATACCACAACATATTTTCCGGTGCCGTATATTTTGTAGATGTTGGCAAATTCCATATTAGAATTTTCAATTTAGCTGTCGCTATATATTCTCATCATGCCGTGAACAGCCGGCAGCTTCTTTTAAAACTCTCTGGCAGTAAATCGAACGGATCGACATGTCTTATTCAGGGCCCTTTTCCAGTCTTGCCCGATACAGAATCATAATTCTGCATTCGAGTCGAGGAATATGCTTCGAGAATGAACTCCGGCTCAAACTTTGGCTCTAACTCAACAGCTGGCACATCCGCACTGCACTAATGTAGATCGTGAATATTTTATTTGTAATGTCTTTTGTTAGAGACGAATGTTGCTCTAAGAGGAAACAATGGTATACTCAGAACATGCAAGCTCCATCTCAGCACGGCTCTCAAAGTACAATTAGTAATTAGTTATTTCACAGGATGTATCACTCGAGCATTCTCTTTATTATTTATGTATTTTAATTATAATATTTCTTTCATATTGAACCGTACGTTGGGCTAGAATACGTCAGAGTGTATAAAGGTATAGAACATCAAAGTGATGAAGAAAAAAAAGCTTTTCAAATTTATTTTTCAACGAAACATGTATACACGTATATAAATATGTGTGTATAACCGGAAAAGCTATGCACGTTGGATGGAAAAATTGTGTAATTTTAAAATTCGCAACGGATAACAACGACGGCAATATTATTTTTCTGTTTTTGGTTGCCGGCGAGGTATAATGCTCTTGTTCCCTTTGATTTAATCAAATACGTTGAAAAGTTTTAAAAACAATGGTGTCGTTTGCATGTAAAAAATACTTATTTATGAACTAAGGCCCCCCTTATGAATTTCAATTTTTTAATATAATCCTACATTTATATTAAAATTTCTAGATTATAAAGGCGTTTTAGATATTAATTAATTAATATTTCATTTAAGTAAATAATATATTATTTAATAAGAAATGAATTTCTTCGACCTCCTCCCTTTGACATACTTTTTTGTAAACAAATACTTACATAATCCATTAATAAATCTACTTATATTTCAAAAACTAAAAAAAATAGTGATTGACGATATCTTTAAAGATATTGATTTATTTAAAAATCTTGTAAAAGTTTTAAAAATATCTATTTATTTACTACATATATTTATTAGTAAATTTAAATAAAAGTTTGGGGGTACAGGCTCCGAGGATAAATAACATCTGACTCCAATTAGTTTTATACGTTTATTACCTTACTTATGTATAAAAACACACGACACTTGTGCAACATCTATTTTATAACACTTTGCTGCAGATCCAGCTCCGCCGATTCCCCAGTCGGCGTTTAGAATGCATTCGATGTCAGAATATGCTAGAGCAGTGCTTCCCAATTACTTTCATGTCACGGCCCCCTAAATCTGAAAAGAATTAATTCCCGTCCCCCGCCCAAAAAAAAAATATTTTATAGTTTTATTAAAATTATTTGCCAATAATATTATTACAATTATAATACACCTATCCCTAGATTTACACGGTAGATAGGTTCCTGAGAAAAACGTGTAAATCGAAATTGTATATTTTTCAATGTAAAACCGTGTAAATCGAAAAGTACACAAAAAACGCATAACTTCTCTTTAATTTTTTCGTAAATCCGCAATGCTTTATTTGTAATAGCGTTGGTATCAATTGGCATCCGTTTTTGTGTTTGGTCTTCTATCCAAATCATTAAGGCCTTCTCCATGTTTTCCATTGCAATATATCTGATATATGAAGTTGTGCCTGTATTCGTAGTGTTAGCTGCTACACTCTTTCTAATTGAGTTTATTTTTAATGTATGAACCTTATTGTACTTCATTTATGCTATATAATCTAGCAACATCTATTACTCTTTCTCCATTTTCAAGTCAAGGATGAAGGCCATATGGCGGGAAGACATACCTACAGTGGAATGCACACCTACAGTGGAATGCACACATACAGTGGAATGCATAATTATTAATCTATTCCTTTTGTTGTTGTTTGTTGTTGTTGTGTATATAAATATGTTCTCATATGTGTTATTATTTAACAGACTTAAATATATAAATTCCTTAAATATGCTATGTGGAAAAATATTTATAAATGAATATTTGTACTTTGTACTGATTTTTTTCGCGGCCCCGCGAGGAATCCTGCGACCCCCCAGAGAGCCGCGGCCTATAATTTGGGAAGCACTGTGCTAGAGGACGAATATGGCGATCGCGTCGTCTTCGGTGCGTCGTAGTGATGACGTCGATCTGCCCGTCTCTGCGTTGATTCCACCGACTTTTCCTGTCGGTTGGTGTCGAAGATAATTTGGCTCCAAATGGCCAATGATATCCGATGAGGCGAAGGGCGACGGCCACTTCACAATGTGCGACTTACGGTGAAGAAGAGCTTCGGAGGCGTAAGTTCGCAGTGTAGATTACTGCCTTCGCGGATGCGAAGGACAGCTGTAGCCTCAATCGGAGAGAGCGTGTTAATTCCCGACGAGCGTAATTAGCTCGTTCGGTATCCTCGATGATACACTCGGATTTTAGAAGTAAATCCGGACTCTGAAGAATAACATTTTTGCACGGGTATTTAACCCGTGGATCAACTACCCCCGTTTGGTCTCCAGGCCTGGGCAGCCTGTGATTTGTCGGATCATTCAATATTGTAGAATATCTTCTAAAATAAAGATTTTTTTTAAAAATATGTTATCCCTCAAACATATAAAACGATCAGGAGCATATTCCAGATGTCATACTTTATAGCCACAGAAAAGACAAGGACACAAAAACAATTACTTGAAAGATTTACAATCAGACAACTAAAGATGAAAAGTAAATACTCTTTTTATATTTTAGGCGACAAAGCCATTGCTTGAAGTGAAAAAGAAATCAAATCCTTTCTATTTCTGTTCCTTACTATATTAAAAGGATTACAGATTTTTTTTATTTCAACTATTCACACTGACAAGTTATATGGGCTTAACTTATACATTTATTTGAAAAAAATATTATTTATGTTTATCAATAGTTCATATAAATATTAAAAATCGAAATAGTCCCAGTAATTTAACGAGAATCAGGCTATTAATGAAATAAAAGTAATTTGATATTAATTTACTTCAATACATATTTAATCTTAACGTAAATATTGCTATACGAATAAACACTAACTATATTATATTTTAATTAATAACTGGATGATTTTAAAGATAAATATCTAAAAAAAATATAGATAAATGTATAACCTAAACTGAGTTAATATTAATACAATTTCATAATGATTTTTAATATGCTTTTTGTTCTACTTTTTATTTATATTTTATTCTTAAAACACATATGTCTTTATTGCGAGTTAAAACATTTGGAAAGCGTGCCACGTACGTGCACCAAAATTTAATCAAAGTTTTCAACGCGCAACTTTCTGACTTTCCTTATTCTCGAGTCCCGTTTTATTAAACCATCTCATTTACGTGCACGGGATAAGAGACCTTCGCCGATGTCGAAATTAACCCGGCGGGAAAATTAGTGAAAACTTTAATGAAAATCATACATTTGCCACATCAAAGGGCTTGTTTTCCATTAGAATTTGTTGTCGGTAATTATTATTTGCGCGCGGCGATGAAACGGGCGACCAAAGGCTTTAGCTTGCTGTCATTAAAACGATTTCGGGAAATTATCGTGTTATTAAATTTACAACCGACACGGGAGAGGCACTTAATTATTCAATCGGCAGGGACTGTGTGTGCCATAATGTTTTATGGAAATGTCACATTTAACGAGCTTATGCAAAGTGGCTGGGTTCGGGCCGAGTGTAATGTGACATCCATGACATGGCTCAACTCTTCATTAACGCATGTTATATGTATTAGTCATCGAAGATGTACTATGCTTCATTTAACATAGAACTACTTAGTCATACTGAGAGTGGTTCAATTGCTTCAACCAAAAACGCCACTGTTCGTAAAGCTCGTCGTTCCATCTAAAATTTAGTATTTTCTGTTTTTATTACTTAAAAATAAATAAAAACTTTGCAATTAATTGGTAAAATGTCCATTAGTGAATAATCTTATTATTTTTCCTGTTGTATTGATCCAATAAATGTATTATTAAGGAAAAAATGCGAAGAAAATAATATACACGTTTGTTTTGTTCCTTTTTTCGGATAAAAACGATATAATTTTCTATTATCCTAATATGTTTATTTTAAAGTATTGCAAAATGATATATAATATTATCATTAATGTGCAGAAAAACTTTAAATATGTTTTTTCAGTAGATTTCAGATAGAATTTTTCCAGTCCTTGTGTGTTAATATTTTCAACATATATTGATATTATCTTAATAATTCAATTAACAGTGGATAACAAAATATTCAATTCTGTATTTTCTCATCTCACTTCAAATCCTGAGTGCATTTGTTAATGAATCTCTAAAAATTAAATTATTTTTTATCCCTAATTTAGTTAAAATTATACTTTGACTTGATACAACTTATTAATTTTTATTTAATTACTTAATTAAATTTCATCCAAGGATTTGGATGTGGACAATATTTTTTTCATTTTATTAAAATAGTAAAGCGTTACGAAATAGAAAATTCTTATTAAAAAATCAATTAAGTTATACATGACAATAAATTCCGTATTAATAAAAATTAACTATGTTTATATTAGCAGTAAATGGACAATTTGGGCTCCGCTTCTGCCTGTTAATTAATGCAGTTTGCAGTTTAATGCAGTTTGTAATGGTTTCTCATAAAAAATCGCGATCAGCAGATGAAAAAATATTTTAAAAGAACGAATATTATAAACAAAGTCATCTGAAACATCTAAACTAAGGTGTCAAAAGAAATGGGCTTGAGAAAAAAATGGTTACGTGACTTCAATTGTATCTGATAGCTCCTACTCTAACATTACAGGTCATGAGGGAATAGTTTTAGATAGCCAGGATCCTTGTACAGTTAGAATCATTAATGCAGATAGAGCAGTGGTGATCCAAAAGAATCACACATATGGTGGATTTCTATAAAAAAAAACTATTTCAGAAACAAGGCCGATACAATTAGGTCAAACTTTTAGAAAAATGTATTTTTTTCTGACGAAAGCTGATACTGCCAAATTAGTAATAGCTGATGAATTTGGATGTGAAGCCTTCTATAAACTAATTATGGGATAGATTTTTTTAAAGTATCATAAAATTGGAGGAATAAATGTATTGGTATTTGGTGCAATTTGTCCAGGCGAAAGATCAGAAATAATATTATGGAATTTTAAATTTCAAAAAATTTATTGGTGTTTTAGAATATGGACTTACGCCATTGTTCGACAGCATAATTGAAAAAATCTATACACTTAGATAGAGACGCAGCTCCTAGCTATACGTCCCATAAAACAACTACTTGGAACAACTATCAAAGTCTTATATTTTGCCTTGACCTGGACAAACTCCAGATCTCCAATCAGAAATGTTTAACATGTATAATATTTATATTACAAATAAATATGCTTAAAATATCCTGAAACGCCACCAGGAAAAACAAATTATTGACGTGTTTAACTGAAAAATTGACTCAAATCCCACAAGAAACCATCGATGACTGGATAGAAACTATGCATAGCAGGCTCAAGGCACTTCTGGACTAGAAAGGGATATCGACTAAACATTAATTACTAATAAATCTAAATGATAGTTTTTTTAAATATATTGTTAGTAATATAAAGCGTCTATTTACTTGTGATACCCTAGTATCATGTGCATCTGAATTGATTTAATTCTTGTAAATAAATCAGCGCACTCTCGCGCCTGAAAAGTTCGTCCGACATTTTAAAATAAAATTTTCACCCCGTGTGACCAGACAGTGCGGCGTCGGCGTCGCGATGTCCCGCTCTAAAATTGACCTATATCCAATAGCGAGCGTTCTAAAAATAAAACTCTTCCAATTTATTTTTCAGGATGCCAATGGACAACGGTTCGCTGGTGTTCCCGGGGTTTCCGGCCCAGGAGTACCGGCAGGATGTGCACGGCGCCGTGTACCGGTGCAGAGCTGCCAACAGCGTCGGCGTCGTGCTCTCCAGGGACATGCACGTCACCGCAGGTAACGCAAACAATGCTACCAATCTATCCGCCCTATCTCGGTTCCTTAAATCACAATAGAACAATCGGCGATGGTGATCACCGAAGCATCGATTGGAAGCTGTGACGTCGTGACCCAGATGCATAACAGCTAAATTTACCATCAATCAATATCGAAAATACCTTGCTTGACGTTGCCAAATTTGGCGTTGATACTTCGTTGCAATCTTTTGATCATAGCTCACTGAATTTTAATATACGGGTTAAACCCCAAAAAAATGATATTGCCCGTAACACCGTGATAGATCTGGATATAAAAAAGAAATTTATTTATCTAAGATCGAAGGAAGTTTAAAAATGTACAAAAATCCATAACAAGTTACAGTAAATAGACACTGTATGCTTATATAGCCAATGATATGAACATCAAATAAGCAGGATCATGATGGAAACTAAGTTATCTTACTACTATCAACTGACTAATGGACGTAGGAAATCAATGTAGATGTTTTTTTGTACAAATTACATTCTAAGATAACGAAAATAGAGCATAAGTCTATATCCATTCTTATTATTTTATCAATTTTCTTCACAAACATGTACTTTTATTTTATTTCTTTCATTTAGTACTGTTTTCCTTAAACAATCGTAGTGTTTAAAATATTTAAAAAAAACTTGAGATAACTTTTATATATGGAGGATTGAAAGTTTGACATTAAAAGTATTGGCAGTAAGAAAGACAAATATATCTAACAATCTAATTATCATATTATTATATATTTAGAGGCTCGGACTTCAGCGTCAGATATGCGAAGATTGAATGTTTTAAAATGTGATGCAGTAGACCGATACTCCATATACGACTAAGATAATTTTATTTATGGAATAAAACAAAAATATTCATTTAACTTCAGGTCATTAAATCATTAAGGTCATCTTCTACAATCAAAACAAATATTTAAAAGCCTAATTGATCATGGTTTTCAATAAAACTTAACTAACGTTTTGTAAAATTTCTATTATAATTAGTGAGTTTCGTGCGTCTTTTTTGCTTTATTATTTCTATATTTAAGTCAAAATTCCAAACTTGTTTTAGTATTAATTATTTCGAACGTTCTGAAGTTATTATATTAGTATTTTCTTCCAAAACAAAGATATCTTTTGGAAACTATTCTTTTCTTTAAAGATGAGTGACAACTGAAACGTATTCGATATATAATTCTGAATAACTACAGATAAGACAATGCCACAAAAACAATAATAGATATAGATTAGATTAAGAAAGGTTAGGATGAAGAGTAAATACTCTGAGCTAATTTTAAGCAACAAAAAAAGTTGGATGCTGTGGAAAGCGTGTGAAAAAGAATTATTAGTTCTTACACTTGAAATTGAAAGATTTTTACCAAAAACCTTATATATTTATCTGAAAAATATATTATTTATGTATATTAATAATTATATACATAATAGAATTCACGATAATTAATCATAATCACGGACAATAATAAAACAGATATAGAATTATGATATTAGATGTAAATGGTCATTGTACCAGTTTTAACAATGACATGATATTTAACATCATGGACATTAATGGGTTAACTTATTTAAGTTTAACTATCCTATAATATTTTTTTATCATAGAAACATTCATATTTAAATTTTTCAGATGCTTTGCTTTAATTTTGAATAAACTTTTAATTAAAAAAATAATTTAATCAAATACCTGCTTCCATTTGCATAATTTTCATTAAAATATTTGTATAAAACTTTTATAAGCGTATACAGAAATGATGGATTTAAAAGTTTTGTCATCAAATACCAAAATAATATTTATGTACTGTATTAAAGTAATTAACATTAATTAATAAATTACTCTAGAATATCCTTTGATGACGAAATTAAAGCATTTAGCATATGACTAATTTTACCATAATATACGTGTGTATTTAATTTATGTTATATATAAAATTGTGAATTGCAAACATCATTTAATGTCTAATAATGTTTTTTAGATAAAATCAATAGCTGCTATACGCTAATTTATTATATCACGCGACGACACTAACGCTTCGGGGCCGCAGACCTGAGCCCTCACCCTTTCACTCGGCCGAATAGAGTCAACGCACTTCCGGCCACTTCCGGTCCGTAGTATCCTGATTGCCTGGCTGATTAATAGCCCGCAGCGAGGATCGTCCGATAGTTTCATTACAGCCTCCGCGGTAAATTAGCTCACGCACCGTCGCCGCATACATTCGGCCGACTCACCTCAAAATACACGCGATACCGTGTAAACTGATTAAGTCTAATCTGTCCCAAAATAATTTCGTAGCGAATAATATAAATAGATATTGAATTTCCCATATCTAATGCTGAACATCCCCAAAATAGAGGGCATTATATAGAAATAATTCTTGATGTAAAGCTATTTTCGGCTTGATCCGATCTCCGCGATTCAGTCACAGTAAAATAATGTCAGTGCGGATTTTTGTTCTATATCCGGCAACGGGATATATAATTCAAATTTATCTAAAAGTGAGAGACGTTACTGATATGGCCTGCGTTTCAGTTTCTATTTTAGATTTGGTTGAATTGTATCCCTTTTTATAACTTTTTCCAAGTAAAATAAAAAAATACGCATAATTCTCATTTTTCTTGAAAAACATATTTTTTCAAAATTATCTATGCAATTCTAAAACTCAATTCGCCTCTAGTTTTTCAACGTTAATATAAAATGTCATAGAAAAATTCGCAAAAGGCTATGTCTCGCGAAATTGAATGGATATGACTAATTTTAAGTATTATTATAAAATATAATTTCCATCATTATTAAAAACTATTTCTCGTTTTCGTATAGTTATTAAATTCCGTCGTACTAATGGTTTTCGACTTCTAAAGTGTGCTCCATGGATCTGATAAGAAGTTAATCGAAAGGAACAAAAGCTAGGTAATATGAAGGGTATGGCAGAACATTTCAGCTTAACTCCTGATATTTTTTCTTGGGTAATTCTTGCTTAATGAAGGCGTCCATTATCACGGTGAAGAATTATTCGATTTATGTTAAGCAAAATTGGACGTTTGATTTTTATTTTCTCGTTAAATCTTTTCAGTTGTTGACAGTAAATATCTGCTGTAATTGTTTTATCTAGTTTTAATAATTTGAAAAATAATTATTTCTCCTACATCCCACTAAATGCACAAAAGAACTTACGGAGGGTTAAGCCTGCCCTAGGGGTCGGAATGGGAGTTTGACTCGGAGAAAGGTATTGCCTTTTTCCACTTAACGTATCGTAAACGATCCATTTCTCATCTCCAAGTATAGAGTACCTTGGAGATTTGAGTTTCTGCGATAATTCCCGTATAGTTAATTGAGGATCTGAGCCGAGATGTCCATACGTCATAATCATATTTAGAAAACCGTCTAGTTTTTTGTTGCATCTTTTATATTTCTATTACTTGACTTAAACCATTAAAACCTAAATTGACATCTACGTGTTTTCCGCACTTCATCATAAATGTATGTAATAGCCCTAATGGGTTGACTGGCATTCAAACC
Organism: Philopotamus ludificatus; assembly: GCA_022495035.1. Classification (NCBI taxonomy): domain Eukaryota; kingdom Metazoa; phylum Arthropoda; class Insecta; order Trichoptera; family Philopotamidae; genus Philopotamus; species Philopotamus ludificatus. The sequence continues at coordinate 56,048 of JAGXCT010036931.1, read as the reverse complement.
CTGGTTGAAAAAAGTAGCATACAATATCTGACGTGTCCTTCGTCAATTTCTCCCTTCGACATTTCACCCTTAAGAATAATTTCAATTTTATTTAAAATCAATAATGCTAAACAAAAAATTCTTAACCATATCTGGACACAAACTACACCGAACATCTTCTTATTCATTTTTTTTTTAAATAATTATATTATAAAATTAAAAATGTAATTTCGCTAATATGGTAACCATGCTTGAATTTTAATATTATGGCAATAAACTAGGGCTTAATATATTTTTTTAGCAATTAAAAACACTTGTTAACGTAATTATATTTTTATTTTCACAGTAAAATAAGAAAACTGCTTCCAAGCCTTTTAAATATTATGTTTATAATTATAAAAAAACATAGATATGTTCTTGTTTTAAAAAGCGTGATGCTAAAGACATAATTTTAATAACGGTCATGATTTATTACAATTTTTTTTATTACCTCATCGCAGGAAATTAATGTCTGGTTTTTATATAAAAAAATAATTTTAATCAATTTAACCGTCGAATTTCTCCATTTCTCCCATTGGCCAATTGTCTAATTACATTTCGAATTTATCATCCGTTACTCACAGTCAATCAAGCGTCTGCAAATTAAATCAGACGCTCTTGTTCGCAATACTGGTCCCGTATTATGACCCGACGTACCTCCGACCAATACGTATTGTAATCCGATACGAATTTTCCGAAATCAAATCTCCGTTTTCCCGCAAAATATAAAAATAATTCGAATCCCCTGATATTGTTATATTTTTTCTCATCCCCAATATTCGGAAAGTAATCCGAAGCTTATCGATTTATATCGAAACACAATGCCGCCAACATACATTCTCTGCGAATATATTAAATATGATTGTTCCGCTTATGAATTATTCATTCTCTATTCGGTACAATGTCATGTATGGCGTTGGAAAGAGTTTCGGATTGTAATTTGATGGGATGTGTATGGATGGTAAAGAAATCTATGGACCATTACGGAAAATCGGAATACTGCGAAAATCAAATTGATGCCCGAGTCGTTGGTGCTCGTTCGATTCGCGGCAAAAACACATCGCGAATAATGAAGTCTTGTCTTTTATTTATTGCGACATTATGCGAATTATTGTGTGAGAAAATTACACGCCCGCCATAATAAATTTCGGGATTTTCACATCTCCGCGCGTAATTTATTCAGCAGTCAAAATGGCAGAGTGGGATGTCGAAGGCTGAATTAAAAATTCAGCAATTGTCTACGGTGTGTACCTGATAAAATTAGAGACGAGAGATGTAACAGTTATCATCGTGCCCGTAAATAATGTGATGTTGTGTATTCACTACTTGTGGTATACGCCCAGGGAACAGGGTGGTTGCTAAGCGCTTTAACCTTCGTACAATGTGTACACGGTTTATAATTTATTTTAGCAATATATATATATGTATTTTGAAACAACACAATACAGACAAAATAGCTCTTGTATAACACGACATTTTAACGACGTGGTCTAAAAATCATAATTACCATTTATTTGTCAGCATTTTCAGCGTTAAGCATTAAAACAACTTTATATATATTATTTCCCAAAATATTATATTTAAAGACCGTAATTATCTTTTATTATAATATATTATATTTACCAATTAATGATAAATAATTAGGAATTGCGGTAAAATGTTCCATGAAATAATACAAGTGATTCATATTAATTAATAAAAACTATTAACTGTGCACTTACGATACGAATAAAGCAAATGTTCTTCTCGATGTTACAAAAAATTCACAAAAAAGATTTAATCTGAATTCTAATGCTTTAAAAGGTCTATTTTTTCTTAGTACAAAGACACATTTTTAATTATTTTTCCAGCAATTGATACATAAAGCTTTGTTCGATCTAAGCTTTTTTTAATATAGTCCATATATTTTTATTGGAGTTAAAACCCGGGTCTTAAAATCTCAAATACCGTTCAGATCAGTTCAGATTATTTTATAAAATGCATTTCTTTCTCAATATGAATCAATATAAATTAATTTAAGAAAGCTTTGTAAATAATAAATATAGTTTAATAAACGTGTGTATTAAAAAACATTTAAAAAAAATATTCAATCAGAAAATATTATATTAAATTGTAGAATAATTAAACTAATGATTTTATTCTCAGTATTAAACAAAGCTCGTGTATTTTATTAAAAAAAACATAGAATTATATCAACTGTTATTTTTAAGAATCGTGTTTGTTTCACTGAGAGAATATTTAAGGAAAATGTAAAAAAGCCTATTAATCACTAAAAAAATAATTTAAAAAAAATATTTCCATTTTATTCATAATTTAATAATTATATATTATTGTGTGTTAAAAAGTTTGAATACCGCTGCTTTATTAAATAACATTCAATTCGCGTGAGCTTTTGAGCAATTAGGTGCCTCCAGGACGTTAGTGGGATATTAAATCGCGAATTATGCAATTATTATTCATTTAATTGGCGTGCATGTACTTTGAGGGCGTCCGGTAAACGCTGCCACAGGCAGCTACCACAGCTTCTACCCCCACTTCAGACTTTGCAACCCCATACCATAGCTACCCCCACTTCACCCGGTACTCTCCACACTTCAGCTCTAGCGTACCGCACGTCAACCAACACAGAAACGCGCTCCTGAAACGTGATCACCATTCTGGATAGAATCACTTTTACGTAGTTTAATAATATTATCTCTTTTTGTGTCGCATGGCGCTAAGGATATAACTTTCCAATTCTGTGTGTTGACTACAGAAAATATAATAAGTATAAATAATGAATGAATATATTAGGAAGAGAATCATGTATTTTTAGATTAATTAAGTATCAACCATAATTATCTCTGTTTTTTTGGTATACGCGGCGATATTTTACTTGGGGAAAAAAAATGGAATATAATTAAAAATCCATTGATGTAACTTAGTATGGCTTTATAAAATGCTTGGGAATCAGGAAATAACTTTCAAAGCTTAAAATTAATAAGACGCACTTGCGCCACTGTATGCTTTTTTTGTTCGATCAAAGGAGGAAGGCTAACGAAGCAAAACAATCTATCATAAAAACTTAAGGTGATGTTTAACGATCTCAAAAATTACATGATGATGACCCGAAATCAATGGCAGAGACAGGTCTTTGTCAAACCATCAAAGAATTGTCGACCAAGGGTGGTTGTCCATGGTCTACAGTCCAGGTTAATCCCATAAACAAGGATTTTGCGTCCCACTTGAATTTTACAACTAAAACAATGGATTTCTTCTAGGCATGTACCTGGAATTTTCATTCCCCCGACCAGCTCTAACAGTAAAGAAGGTCCTTCTTCGTGTATGGTGGGATTTCTCTTGAGTAATACACTACGAGTTGCATAAATCTGGAGAAATCGTTACAGCGATTGTGTATTGTAAACAACTCGAAAGATGAAAACATAAAGCGTTAAAAAACGATCTGTGTTGATCACTAATAATCCAAGAATATTGCATCATGAAAACTCGAGGCTTCATGCTACAAAATTGATTCAAGAAAACAAAAGTTAGCTTGAGATGGAAGTTTTACCCAATTCCCCACAATCTACAGAATTCGCATCGATTTTTAACCTGTTCCACTTTGAGGGCCAGACGTATAGATGCTTCTTATTTATTTTCCCAATGAACATCTCTTTTAATAAATTTGAAAAAAATATGTAATGAGAGTAACTCATAGATTTGACTTAGAGCTGACAGAGTGGAAAGTATTAATAAAAATTCAAAGGAGTTGATAAGATTTTTTCCTGAAAGAAGACAACAATTTTGATTACTTTCTGGTCTTTTTAATATCAAAATGATCGATGTATTTAAAACTACTGGGATTAATGATAAAGCCCACCGATTGATAAGAAATTTGTAGTGGCAACAAAAAACAACAATTAAATCAAACAACAAGACATTCGAAGAAATTGATATACAACGTGACATAAAAAGACAAGGTCGCATCTTATCCCCAATGACCTTCAACGTTTACACCGAAAAGATTTTTAATAAAGCATTGGAGTCACAAATAGGGTATCAAAATAAACCGAGACTCGATCAATAATTTGTTATATGCCTAAGACACTACTGATAGAAGATTGAAACAGATCACAGGCACTAATTGAGAAAACAAACAACAAAAATTATGGTATAAAATTAAATGTTAAAAAAACGAAAACTATGAGTATTTGTAAAAACTCCACAGTCGACTCAATTTTCTATGTAGACGGAGCTTTAATATAGAAATAAAGGAAATTTATATATCTGGGTCAAAGCTAGGAGGATGAATGTGGAATTCAAAGAAAAGGACTCTATTTTCGGGATGAAAAAAAATGCGGACATGATTTGAGTCGAACTCTGAAATGAGATTGGAACTGTACCTCGAAGCATATCTGATTATATTCATAGTTATATTCAAGGAAGACGCGATTAAGGAAGATTACCCTTTAATGGCCAAGCCAATTATGTGGATTTTTACCGTACGCCGTATAAACTTTAAATAAAATGAAACGGATAAATATATCGCCATTTTAACAATCACATTGCCTTCAAAGGATGTCACTGCATTAATTTTCATTTAAAAATATTATATTTATTGATAAATAAATTCGTAGTAGCGTTTGCCGTGGCACTGTTGGTTAGCCGGTTTCGCGTGCCTGCACGCCGTGGCATCTAAACGGTTAAGGACGTCCTGCTTGAAGAACCTACGACATTGTTTTGAGGATATACAAAAACGATAGCCAAAACAATACTAATATGAGTCTTTGCATTCGCCAGACATGGCTTTCATTATATTTTTCTATTCCCGAACTTTAAATATCATTTATTGAGTATTTCCAAAATTGTGCATTACACAATCGATGCATTGAATGTAAAACAATATTTTATTTGTTAACTGCATTATCGCAAGGCTATATTATTTTGAATATATTAAAAACGGAGCCCGGAAATGTGGAAATACCAAGCGTCGTTAACAGAATCATCCGAGCCGGAACCGGAATTCTGTGCCAAAAAATTGTGTGCAGTTATTTTAATTGCGTCAAGAATGAAAATATATTATTTCATAAAATATGATAAGAAAATATCTGAATATTTATTTAATAATATTTTTTTTTTGCATAATTGGTGCCAAAATTGCGGTGTTTGAATTGTCATTATTTTTTTTGTATATAAAATAATAAATCAATTTACAATCCAGACATGTTCAATTAGGCTGGTGTGTAATTATATATCATTTAATAGTTTTCCGCTCGCCTTTAATTAGAGGAACTCTCGAGTGGCAAAGGTCCATAGATTACCCTTCGCTACCAGCGTCGCCTTTGACAGGTGGTCGTTAGGGGTCCAAATGTGCCTAAAGTATAGCAGCTTTATCCGAACATTTAACACGTTTTTCATATAAATTATAATTGAATATAAAATAATTTCGATTGTTTTAGAATTTAATTTTGGAAAACTAAATGCTGTATCTATTTGCCAAACACAAATCACGCCCCGATAATTTGATCATAAACAGGCATACAAATTACATCAATGCCGAAAATTGGCGCAAATATTGGGTCAAACTTTGGGAATTTGCCGACGTCGGCCCATCACACTTGACCCTTTTCTACGGCCCTGTGTTCATCTGTATCCCGCGGGGATTTCGCTTACGTTATCAAAGCGGGAATTGAAAATCATTTTATTATACAAATATCTAGTGTAACACGCTGAATTTATTTCCCATAAATTAAAAAAAAATATTTACATATATATATTTTCACTTGAAATCAATTAAATATTCAATGATAATAAATACATGAGAATATTAATGTATTTTAATAAATTCATACGTGTTCATGTTGAATTGTTAATAAACAACACCTCAATAGCCGCAGCTATATAGCTACAGAATAAATTATGAGAATTTCTCTTTGCTCTGATACTACCTTTAAACCCCACCCATAGTACACATGTCATGCATATATTCTCGTATACGTATTAATATTATACATTCCGTTTTCAATAAAAAAAATCTTAATAATACATTGCGACATTTTAAAATCGACGTTTTGTCCCGAATTTAGCCCTCGGCGTTCATTCAGTATTTTTTGACACAAAAAGCGGTTTTATTCCCTCAACAATTTATTTTGCCCCAAAAATACACACAATTTTTTTGCAACGAATCAGCAACTCAAGTTTTTGTTTGTCCACGAATCAGGGGCAAAATTGGAAAAAGTGACAGACGCAAACAAAACAGAAAAAATTATACAAGGAAAAATGGATTCGTTGATCTGTACATACACATGTATAAACATACGTATGTATATCTATCTATAGGCATGCATTGTATATAGATATTTAATCTAAAAAAACTCCTAAATAATATACCTTTATTACGAAAAATATATATAATAGATTGTTAATAAATATAGATAATATAAAATACGCTATTAAAATAAAAGCCTGTATTTATTTGCCATTAAAAAATAGTTGTGATTTAAATTCTTTAGGGACTTTCAAAAATATATTTATTAAAAACTATGACAAATATAAATTGAACAATAGATAGTTACTATTTATTAATATTTCAATTAGTATCTTTCGTAATAATTATTCATATAAAAACTAGTTATTTCTTTGTATACATATATAATACCATTAATTAAATAAGTTTAAAATATATTTTTTTTTCGAGCTATAAATTAAGTAATATGAAAAATAATCACATTAGAAACGATTTTTGATGATTTTAATATTATCTGAATTTGCCTAAAATAGGTCAATATTAGAAAAAAAACGCAAAGTTTCTAGCGTCAAATAATTTCGCGAATTAACGAAACTGGCTAATCATTAGTTTAAACCAGAATCTTATTCAATAATTTATAATCACAAGAGCGTATTGATCTGTAAAATTATATTTTAGCAAAAAATTTAATGAAAGCCACAAAAGTGCTAGAAAATTTTATGCATTTAAACAAATGTAAGCAAAAAACGCAAAGATTTATGGAACGACGTGAGAAAATGTCTTTAATACTTAATATAATGTTCTAAAATAATATTTCAACCCTTTTTATCTCACGTTACATTAGTACCTTTATCCAAACTACTGCCATATATTTAAATTATATATGATTTATTTTCTTCGGACTATTTCCGAAAATATAATAATTAATATCTTAAAAAAATAGTAAAATATTATCAAGTATGTATCGTCAAAATTATGATAGACCAGTCTTGCGCTAATCGCTAAAAGTCTTCAGGATTATTTAAATAATTTATAAGTATACTATAAACAATTTTAAATCAGTCAAGAAACAACCAAAGATATATTTTTCCCAAAATAACGTTAAAAACAAATATTTCATAATAAATAAAAATAGCTTTATCTCACCACAATTAAAAGATTGGTTTATTCGAAAGTCAGATATTAGAATTGACTCTAAAATTATTCTCTCACTAGATTTAATTGAAGCATCCTCCACTTCATTTTTTAATTACCTGCCGAATTCGCTAATGTTAACCCCTTCTACTCATTTCGACCTTTCTTCTCTTATTAATTTTATTTTAAGAATATATAAAAAAATATATTCATTGGTAAAATGAATAAGAAACATCTACAGGGTTTGATTTGATATTCTATTCAATAAAAGACTTTTTTATTATATTGTAAATAAATAGAAAAAAACGTTGTTCAATTTTTTTACTAAAAAATCTTTTGGACAAATACGTCTGGATTAGAATTAAAATAAAGTCAATTTTAAATATAGAAAAGAATGTGTAAAATAACACTTACACATATACAAGTAAAAATATATTTATATACGTATAATAAGTCCATTTTTTCAATTTATGTTTAATTTTTTGTGCAAGATAATTTTAAATAAATGTTGATTAGCTTATTTTTAATATGTATATTATTATTTAAATATTAAATCAATCACTAACCTTATTTATCAATTATTCCAGTTGTTTGGCAGGAGTATAGCGTTCAGGTGACAGGTGCACGTGCCAGCACCGGAAGTACGGCGGTCCTGACTTGCACGGTGCCCACTTCCGTCCGGGATTATGTTGCCGTAAATTCTTGGTACAAGGACGACTCCATGCTACTTCCAGGACCACCAGACACAGGTATCACTTTTTTTGCAATACTCGCAATGCACGCGAACCGACGCGATATTCGCGACTGAGAATACAGTATAGATAAATCAAGTAGGTAGGTATGAATTTCATCAGAAATATGATGCAATCTGAATGAAATATTCGAGTATGATGTTCGCGAATTTGTTCGGAGGTCTAAGGACGTCAGGATCGGGGACAAGGGTGTCTTCACATTTTTTCGGGATCATCAATCAGAATATCCAGACACGTTTATCTGACACGGACGGATCAACAGCTGATAAAAAGGTTATCCCTTTTCGGGCCTGCGAAAAAATATATTCTATTTCTGGACAAGGGCAATAAATCTTGAATAAAACCCGAAAATAATAATTAAATATTATATTACGACGCCTAATTAAACGATTACACTTCTAGCACAGTGCCTAGTAATAATACGCCGCGTTATTCGATATGGTAATTTTATTTTACTTAGAAAAAATGATACTCTCGCGCGAATTTGCTTAATTTTCGACTCGCGAATGTAATTTAAAAAGTTGTTATTAATACACTAGTCGGAAAATTAACATTTGCCAGCATTGCAAACGTTAATATTTCACGGGAGCAAGGTCAAGCGTAGTAATTCATTAGTTCCCCGTGCGAAACATGCGCCATTAAATTTTGCGCCAGTTTTTGACTTATTAAAATTTCAGCAGCGTTTTCTTATCCCGCAGTTTAGTTTAATTTATAATCTCAAGGGTTGTTGAATTATTTCCTGGGGGATGTTGGACTCTTGATATTTATCGCCTATTATGAATAATAAATGTCGATTTGTTTCGGAGTTACGGCGCTTCTGATTTATATCGCAGACGCCGTAACATTTGTATTGCGTATCTGCAATCGGCGAATAATTAATGGCCGGCCGGATGTGCCAAAATCAAAATTCGGATTATGCGAAAATTGTATTCAACGCCCAGAGAATCGTGAACGTGAACGAGCTTAATTGAGATCCTGTTTGTTAATTTATGGAGCGTTGTTATTAAAGAAATTTGTATTTAGGACAAGAATAAATTATAGTTATTAAATAAATAAAATTAGGACTTTGATAAATATAACTTAGTCACTTCGTGTCATTTTGTATATTAGAATTCAGCAGCTATCATAGTAAAGTTGCAGGATCTAGACTTGTTTAGCGGACCAAGCACGAAAAGATTTTCTAGCTTAAGCGAGACGCTCAAAAATCCTTCTGAAAAATGTGGTTTAAAGTCTACTTTTTCATAAGAGATCGAGTTAATTCAGGGCAGAAAGGTTTGTGTGTTTAAAGGTCAATGATCATATTAATGTTGACATTACATTCCAATTAATTTCGTACTTCTAGCTTATAGTATTATTTACATTCAAGTAGAGATATAAGTCTCTTTCTATATAGCTTAAAATATTTATGAAAAAATGGTTTTCAACTGTTTAGAATGTTTTCACTTGTAAACAATTTTACATTAAGAGTTTTGATCCTTCTGCATAGGATAAACTAGACAGTAATTCGTTATAACTGAACTGTAACTGAAATTTGGAAGAAAAAACAACAATTTATAACTATTTAAATCACGTTTCAAATGCTTTATCTGAATTAAGACCAAATATCCTTAATTATTGTTGGAAAACACCCTGGCCCAAATGTGTTGTAGTCGGAAAAACAATACAAACATCAATATTATCAGCTGAAATAGTTACGTTGGCATATTAAATTTTTGAACAAGGTTTTTATAACTATTCTCAATGTGATGTTAATGAATAAATTGAGGATAACACCTTTAATAAAAAAAATATTTATTAAATAACAATTATATTTATTGAGATAATCTTCAAGCCAATGTTGCGAGATTAAATATTTGATATTTGGTTCAATTTTTGTAAGGGACAAACGAAGATCTCTTTTCGGAAATATTTAGACAGTTTTTTGTTTTGTTATATAAAGTCTGATTCTATCAGTTATGGGAAAGTATCAACAATTTAAATAGCATTTTTTAATTAGCCTTAGGATTTAATCAGCTAGAAAAAATATATTTACTATCTTCATCGTACGTAAGTTCTAATAATCCTTCTTCAAGTTGTATTAGCCTTCTCAATATTTGCAGTAAAAGAATTGTGTATCTAGTTATTTATTTTCAAGTCCAATATCTAATTAAAATTCTTTAGGGTAGAAAAAAAATGTATTGCAATACATTGGAAGCCACGAATTAGAATAACAAAAAACAGCTTCAGCATCAGACTAAACTCTTACTCTCTACGAAAGCTTTAATCATCCATTAGTGAACGGTAAAGACAGATTGACTGCTAATGTCCTAGATATTTGAGCTTGCGTCTCATTGAGAGTAAAATAAAAGCAATTTATCAATTCTTAAAGAGTATAAACACGAAAGAGCTAGACAGTATCTTAAAAAGCGGGAAATATATACATTCGATACTTATAAAGATGCTTTTTATTACGTTAATTTTAAAAAGATCTTACACAATATTTATTATATTAATAGTTATATCCACAATTTTATCTCCGTATGTTTGATTGGTTTTATATGTTATGAATTTTCATACATTGTTCCAAATATTTTTTACAGAATGCTTATCCATATTTCAGAAATCTACATATTCATATCCCAATTCAAACACAAATGTATTATTAATGGGGAAAATATTTTGTTTAGCTCTCCCCCCATGGTTTCGTATAAAAAATTGGTCACTATTGATTTTATCAAACAAAATATGGCAAAGAAATAATAAACATCTCGCTCAGCCATAACAATAAATAAATTATAGATTATTTTTATTATTTCAGAATAATGATATTAAATAAAATATTATTTAGAAAATTATGAAAAATAAACAGTTTTTAATAAACGACTTAGCGCCACACCTTTTTTTTTTATATTTCGCGGCGCAATTTTCGCGCAAAAATCGCGAAGAGGATTAGCCCGGTTTTAAATTGGGATTACGCACAAAAACGCAAAACATAACCCTCATTATGAGATTTGTTAAGATTTACAGCCGCGAACATAAAAAAATATGAAGCTGTAACGGCTAATTTCTCCGTTGGCCGGAAATACTCTGGCTGTGCCGAGTTCATCCATTAGGAATTTTTATACGTCGCGCCGGGGGCGAACCACACGACCGGAACATCCGGCCGGAAGTGACGTCAGTTAGGGTGTTATTACATTTTCATCCGCGCTTTTAAGCCACGTACCGGCAAAAACGAGCGCAGATCCATCACGGTTTGCTGAAACCTTTTAGTCGTACATGGCCCTAATTGCGAACCCCCTACTGCTCCGGGTAACGATTGAAACCCGCCGAGATTTCGGGCCGCGGAAGATTTTGCGTCTAACCCTTTATAGCCTGGAGTGTGAGATAACCTGACCAGCTTATACGGGACCGCCAAACTATCCGCTTCTTGCCAATAATAGATGGCGCCACTACTCGCCTAAACTCAGAAGCGATTTCTAACCGAAATATTGATAACGATTGAACGAAAGAGCAATGGAAAATGCTTTTTATTTCCTAAAATAAATTTTAATTAGAATCACCCTCGAATATTAAACGTATACTTAGTTATTTATTAATCCACATGAAACTTTTTGGCCCACAAAATTTAAAAAATGTTAAAACTCTAATTTGAAGCGTAATATAATAGAAAACCAGTCTACTTCGGTTGCTTGGCTCATTCATTAAATTTGCGAAACTCTGCTCCCGGAATCGACGGAGACCTTAGAGGCAATTTACGTTTTAACTTATCGGCGGTACGTACTTTCTTTCATATTCATGAAAGAGGCGAGATAAGACCTTGTTTCCCTATATATATTTTTTAAAAGAAAAAGGAAAAGCAATTTAGTTTTTTCTTGTCCTTGCCATAAGCTCGTGTCTCCACGCCCGTAGACTGCGGTGCTTTTACGTATAGTAACGAATACTTTTAAAATATGGGTAATACTTTTAGCAGTAAAGGAAGGTTATCGGGGAATATAAGTTAAGAGGGCAGATTTCGTATCAGAGCCGCGTATGCTTTTATTTTCGTATGCGATATAAGCATCTATAAAAATGTGATTTATTATCTGGGCGATGATGAATGGGCATATTCATCTCGAGAGTCTTGAAATATATGGATCAACAACAGGTGATAATGTTTTTTTACTTAATGCATAAATCTGTAAATATAATGAATATAATTATTTAGAGATTTAATATTAAAATACATCCGTAGAAATGTTTGGACCACTTTAATAAGAAGTCGAACAAGGCCCATTGCAACATTTTTCATTTTTCCCAAGATTTAAAAACATATTAGTAAACCATGTTTAGCTAACATTAAAGTGATAATGACAGAATCCCATAAAAAGCTAAATTTCATAGTGAAAATAGTGTTCCAGAAAAATATCATATTGGAATTTAATTATATTCTTTATTTTTTTCCATTAAATAACATAAAATATATATGTTTACGTATTAATTTATACTACTTTAATACCATATATAATTTGTCATCACTATCACTTACACTCTTACCTACTCGACTCCTTGTAAAAATCGACTCTTGTATATTCTTAGATTTAACCTTTTACAATTGCGTGATAAGCGATTATCTGCTTTTAGCGTGTAGATCAGTGGTCGTTTTTGCCGGTACGTGGCTTAAAAGGACCTTTTACGTACTATACGCCATACAACTCAAGCGCCATTTTTGGGGTTGGAATATTAGGATAGAGCTAGGACTTGCATCTTTAGGAAAGGAACATTAACAACTCAAACACAACCTAATTGGATAATGTACGTCAGTTTAAAAGATACATGTTTATTGGTGCACGATATAGACGTAAAGATTTGATAAACCTGGTAAAGGATTGGTGACTCGGATCATGGTGAGCCTTTACTCTCGCATGTGATAGAAATGCAAACATAATTTATAGTAAACATGGTTTAGCCATAGTGTGGAGAGGATATATCCATCGTCATGGCGGCATCCGTGTGTAGCGCAACAAGATGGCGACTACATTTTATGACGGAGCGTAATTCGGTGATGTCAGATCGTTAGCAGTGACACTGATGATCATTTTGTTGGAGGGGATTACGCCACTTTATCCCGCTATGTCGCTTATTATTATGGGATATATTCAAATTAGAATGCGGGAAATTATCTCGCACTCTGGGGAATAACCTCCACAAGACCTTTGAACCCTATTCGATTTCACCAGCCTACACTGTTTGATATTAAATTTGTTGCAGAGAGCAGCAGAGAATCCTTCAAATTTGAATCAGTTATTCACTGCCTCATATTGCTTTTTATCAATTTCATAGTTGAAAATTTTTGTACACATCCTTATGTCATTCCAAAATGAAATAGTTCTGGGAAATGGTTACAGGGAAATGTTCTAGGAAATATTTACGTTAGAAATTTATCATGTAGAAGCTCATAAAATTTAATTTTTAATAATAAATTGGTTATATTTGTAATAATATTAACTATATTTTGATTACTAAAGTCAAAATAAGTTTATAAATGCGATTATATAGTTTTCTCTCTAAGTCAGATCATGAAAACGACTATCAAATGACACTTGCAATAACTTGATTTCTTCATGAGAAAATTGTTAGACACAACACATTCTAGCGAGAGACGAACAGTTTTAATTTAATTTAAATGAATTGATGCTTTTAACTAAGCTAGAAACTAATCAATGAGATGGCTAATAACGTTTACTTAAAATCCAAAATAAATATACCAATATTTATTTAATAATACGGTCCTTTTGTCGGATAATTCATTTTTCTGTTCTAAAAAAGTATGAACACCATGTTTTAATTTCCCAAATTCATTCAGAAACTATCCTCAAGATAGCCAGAATACCTCAAAATGAAAGACAAGTTCACTATACTCCAAATGTAACAACTAGCAATTTTAACTAAATGCTCGTCTGTTTAATACTCTTGCTTTATTTGTAATAACAAATTTTACAACATACTGCTTATTTTAAGCTTTTCCTCAGAATACCTCTTTGTGTATAATGCAGGATATTTTTATACAAGACGATTAAAAAAAAGTCAAGTTTTAGTGCCATTGGCTTTAACTATCATTGAAAGCGCTCCGTCAGTACACATACTGATCAGTTCACTATAATCTAATTATACATTCTCTAGACAATATTATATGTTTTCAAATATGTCAGATCCATTTATGTCATGCAATATTACCAAACTGACAAGTTGAAATGCTCGTAATCTTCCATTGTACCACAAAATGATCTAATCTATCAGATGTTTGAATTCATGTTATATAGACTGCGTTATTTACAAATATATCACATTTTATCAATCTTGTTTTTAAAGTATCGTGTTACATCAGGTCCAGACGTACTATAAAAGGGAAAAATTGAATAAAACGAAAATTCCGTTTATTTTTTTGTCAAACCACGTATGTATACCACATTATTCATGGTCACTTGCGTACGAAAAAAACCTGAATTTATTGCGCATTTTAGCTCATAAGTGTAAGGGTTCTTTTAAAAAGTACCCGTCTATGTTTCACTAATAGTTATATGCATATATTAAAATTATTTCCGCTCAATTTATGGCTTAATTTATCTAAACGTTTATTTTTATACTATGCAAAGTATGATGTGCAGAAGATAGCGAATAGCGTCATGAATAATGTAGTAAAATAATCGGATTATGGTTGATAGAATGGTTTATTAAAATTTAATTAAAATTTGCAACGTAGCAAGGATGTGAAATAAAATATTATTAATTTTTGCTTAGTATTTTTCTTATGTCTATTTTAGATCCATTTAACAGTGATCTTAACACCAATGGACAGTTGCACAAATAAGGCCACTCCGAAGAAGCTCATAGAGTTACGAACTCTGCTGGGCCCCATAAATAAATTAGTTCCATCCTCCTAACATTACGTACGGCTCCTGGTCCTGATCCACTTACAACTTCGAGACTATCCGCTTACACACGACTGCAAACTTTTCATAGAACCCTCTGCAGCCACCCGATGCTGCTTGTTCGCAATTTTTCCCGTTGAAGTCCTTCGCTGTTAGTGGGTGGTGTGCTTTTATTCGCGGCCTTCTGGGAGACGAGGGTCTGGATGTGGTCCGCCTCAAAAAAGGAAACGGGGGAAACGCGCAATGAACCGTCTAAAACCTGGCGCCCGGGGCAACGGCCCACGGCATCGCCGCTGAAATTTCCTGCCGACTGAGAGCGAGACGGAGCGACTTCTTTGTGTTTCCGAACGTGTAAACTTTGAATTACTGAATTTAAAATAAACTTTTGCTCCTCTTGATTGCGGTCCTGGCAACGCACGCGCCGGAACAAGTATAATTAAAGTTTTAATTATTAATTTTATACATTATGAAGCTACGTTCCTAATATAGACGTACAATATTTTAAATGTAATTTTACACGTGCTGAAAACCTTTGATATCTGAAGCGGCGCGAAAGAACGAGGCATGAGCTTGGTGCCATCCAAACTTTCAGGCTTTAGACGACACAATTAAATTATTAACTATGGTCCACTGAGATTGCTTGTGTCGATAGATAAGCGATAATAATAATACATATATTCAACATTAACAATATATAGTTTTATCACTTAATATTATCGTTCTAAATTATTCACTTGATTTATTAGACGGTTAGGCTATTAAATTATTTTAATATAATAAAGAAAAATGTGTCTACTATTTTAAATACACAGAGATGCACTCTTGATTTGAAATAGATAAACAACATAACATAATAGATATCCATATTGTAAATAATACCAAAAACTATTATTAAATTTATTTATTTCTTATTTCTCATGTTATTCATAATTTTAAAACTTAGAACTCACTCAATAACGTATAAAATTGGCTATAACTTAGTTTCATCAATAGTTTTAACTAATGTTTTAATTTTGGATTTAAAATGACCTTATTTTATCAATAGCGTTTAACCCCTCTATAGCGCCCCCTGACATAGAGCGGTGTGTGCGACAGTCCCTATTGTATGGCATCCTTCTAGATCGCCGCTTTTCTAAAAACGCTTAGTTATATAGGTCAAATGACATATTTCGTAAATTTGTAATAAATTTATAATACTTTGTTTAAAAAAAAAAACATCATGTTTCTACCTCCGGTTTGTTTTATTATGTATTATTTTTATATTTAGTATATAAATATCTACTATCCCGGAAAGAATAATTTATATAAATATAATTTTTCTTCCTCTTCAAGTGCCTTGTCCGTTTTCGTACGTAGGCGATATACTGGTCGTTGTCGTTTCTCTATAAGTTTGTCTATTTTTGGCGAGCTGGAATAATTCTGAAACTCCCTATCCGGTACAGCTGGGAATAGTGCAGAGCCACAACAGCTTATTCTTCCGAACCACCTTTTAACTATATAATATTCTGCAAAAAGCGATTCTCAGGTCCACGAGTCATGTGTCAGAATTTAATTTTGTAACTTATATTAAAAACATTATCGATATTATTTATAAGCATAAAAAACTGGTTAAATATTTTAAATCTATTTTAAATAATTGTTCTGTAAATTTTTACGTTGTATTATTAATAAGTCGCACTGGAATACATTGATTATATTTTTTAGAACAAGAAACGTGACGCCGAACATAAATAAACACATTGTCTTAATTTGCAGGCGGACGTTACGTGGTCACCGGAAATAGACTTCACGTACGAGGAGTCCGACCCGAAGACGGCTTGGTGAGGTTTTCCTGCTCCACGGAAAACACGCTGACCAGCGAGAGAAGAAGAAGTCCCTCGGTCAAACTTCAAGTCCTAGGTATTTACCCCCGTTATCTAATTAGAACCGATTCATCGATTATCCGATACACAATTAAGATATCTGCAGTTAATTTCTCAAGTTTTCCGAACTACGTGCCTGGTTTGGACCTATTTCGAATTCTCAAGTTTCCCCGTTTGCAGCACACGTTCGCTAATTGACCCGAACAGTAAGGTTAACAACTTCGGCGACGGCGGAACCCGCCCGAAGTTAACCCCTTGCAACCGTGGAAGCCACAACACACGTTTATTTGGGGCTGTAAAATTATCAATTTAATTTTAACGCTTTGTTTTAATTGGCAGATAATGTCGGAACTTCTCTGCCGAGGATAACAACGCCGCATGTGCAAGAGATGACTGTTAAACGTGGCGCCGATGTTCATCTGAGCTGTGCCGCCGAAGGAAATCCAACTCCGACTATAACGTACGTATAACTATAACTAATTATTTACAGATCTTTACCTGATTTTGATCCCTTTTTAAAAAAATGCTAGTTTAGAGATAAAATACTTTTTAGAGTACCTTTCTAATTCATTTGCATATTGAAATCGTTTATCTCTTAGTCAGGATGGGCTGCATGGACTTGAAAAATGTTATAATCAGATCGAACGAAATCTAACGAATATATTAGAACAGCGTTTTTCAATCAGTGTTGAGATAAGCTAATATTAATTTCGTGCTTAAGATTTTGGTTGTTTATTTTACGGCCTATTTGAGACAACCCGCGTTTTGGGACAGAGTGACGCTCTAGCATTTTTGTTGTTTATTATAGCACTCTAAGGTGTAATAAGAGTTTCCGGCGTGGAAACAAGTGGCACCATTCCTAATAAATCGGTGCAGCTTCTTGAATATGCGGATGACATTGACATTGTGGCCAGATCTCGGGCTGCTCTCAAGGATAAATGCCAGCGAATAATAAAAGCGGCAATTGGCATGGGACTAAGGATCAACGAGACCATGACATGCCTATATCCCAAGGTCGAATGCACCCCTGGGAGTCAAAGAGTACAGTTTTGAGGCCGTCCAGGAATTCACATATCTTGGCTCACTTATTACTAATGAAACCTATTTGGAAGTACGAAGAAAAGCCATGACGGCAAAGCGGTGTATTTTAGACTCCGAAAGCATCTACGGTCAAGATTCCTCTAAAAGAACACTAAAGTTAAGCTCTACATGACCCTCATCAGGTCCATCCTAACAACCGAATCTGAATGTTGACTGTTAATCGCTAATTTCACTCGCACTCTGCACATCGTACCAGATGCGAGTGAGAAAAAACATCGCGCGCATGGCATGAGAGGCGAATGTTGTTGTTTTGTTTTCGCAATTCCAGACAAAATAGTACAATGATTATTTTAAATACGTATTCTTTAGCCTTTTTTATACACATACAAAAAGTTTGTGAGATTTAGGATTTATATTGAAAGAGTTATTAAAGAAAATCAAAACCCTAGATCTTCAATAGTATGGTTAGGAAACACAGCTACTGTTGGCTTTGTTGCCGTTCTTTTCTAACAAACTATGTCTCGTTCACACTGCTTGCACGGGGACCATATTAAAATGGCCGCCGTTTTGTTGCCGCTTCTATTCACACATTAAACACCGTTTTATTGATTTTAATATTCAATGGTAGTAGTTTATTCAAATAACGAGGAAAACCATTTATTTAAATTTAAATACAATTACTATAAAAAGTAAAAAACAACCACGTTGTATTTAACTACAACATTTTATTTGCCTAGAATGTATTTTTTTATATAATTTAAAATAAATATTTTCTCGACCATTTATACTAGTATTTTTTTTAAATTACAGTGTATTAAAAATTTATGACGAACTTATTAAAAAAATATATATTAGGTTTGAGAATCTAATAAAACTTTATAAATATTCCTTGGGCGGAAGAAAAGTTTACAGTGTACAGAATAAAGGAAAATATGTCAAATATCTCAATATACTAGAAAAATTAAATAATATAATACTATATTAATAATAAATAATAATAATATATCATCGCGATATAATAATGAATTGAATAATATAATATATTAATATAATTTTATCGCATACATAAAATAATTGTGGAATTTCGCCGGCTATAAAATATGGATTAGTTAATAAAAAAACATGTGGAAAATTGAGAAATTTCCGCCCTATAAAATAGCTAGGATACTTTTCAATTTTTCGCTCATTAAAGTTATTAACAATTGCGGGTTCACATTGTATTTTTGAATGGTCATAAACCGTAATGGCCCTTGTATATTCCCTGGGGGTAAAACAATGGACTCGGAAACCAACCGCCGCCGCCAAACCCCCACCACTGCGGCTCGTAAAAGAAGTTTCGTTATAAAACTTTGATGACTTAATGGCGCTGAAGCGAGACGAGGAAGGGTTAATCCCTTCCACACGATTACAACCAAGATATGATCGTATATGGGCCGCGTGCGATCATGCCGAGCAGAAGAAACTGCGTTGAAACTAATAAAAATCGCAAAAAAAATATATCTTAAATATTTTTTATTATTTAAACATTCGCGGGACTGACCGTAAAGCAATTCTTTGAGTTACGCAAGTTCCGACTGTCGTAAAATTAAAAATGAATTATGCCCGTGCGCCGTCGCGGTTTCGCTCCGGAAACGTAACGTTTCTACGCAGACCGCACAATGTGCCGGAGTTTTCCATAATATTGCGTGATTTTAATAATGTTTTTCGCGTAAAATTTATTGAAGTTGTTTGGCAAACACTATAACTCATCCCCGGTAACAACTAAGCGGAACGAGCCACTGCCAACTTCGCTACTGAAAGTTTACCCAAGGCGTAAAACTTAATTGCACCGCGAAATTAAAAGGAAACATTAGCCCGTTGCTTTTAAGTTTTTATAAAAATACATAAAAGTGTGAGCAGATACCGCTTTTTTATTGAAAAATGTTGCTCCGACAATTTGGTCGGATGCCTTTAATACTGTTAGATCGTTAACGACTTTGTTTTATGGCGGCTAATAAATGTACATCAGGATGCTGAAATTTTATATGACACATTGCAGCAATTTGCAAACCAAAATTATAATAATATACATACATTAGTGGCCTTCTAACCCTGAGGCGGGTCTTTGCCACCTGGAGGACACTACGCGATCTCCAACAGATACACGTTCGACCCAACCCTGATGCCAGGACTGTGACGGTTGGCCACCAGGTTATCTAGGCTCCTCAAATACGTGTCAGGTCGCCAGCCTAATATATTATTTATAATCCCAGCTTATAGAGAAATACACATTCATAATAACAAAATCAATGTTATACATAACACAAATCATTTAGTTGGTTCCGAGTTGCAAAAATATCTAGATTTCTCTACATTTATAATGCAAAATTTTCAGATAAACTATCAAATAATTCATTTCAACCACACCTTACAGAATTCACTCCCTTGCGTTCATCGTGGCTTTCAACTAATAATTTAGAGCAATGATTGTGAAGAGAAAGCACCTTTTTAATGATATTAACAATTCAATTTTTGCACAAGAACAGTTTCCGAGAAGTCTTCTCCTTCAGACATGGTATGGCAGTCGATTTCTGGCAGGTCTTCGTTAGTTAAGGGCTCGCCGTGTGATTTAATCATTCTATGCATTATCAATTAAATTATATTATACTGTTTAACCCTAAAAGCATATCTATCACCTCCAGCAGTTTTTTGAATTTATACTGCATTATTTTTCTTAGATAAGAGGCTTTGATTGTGGTTATTGGATCTTAATTAATATGGTGTGTGATGGATGTGTTATTCGAAGGTAAGTATACTATATCAACGGGAAAATCAATGCAGAGAATCTCAGGTTCCAGAATATGACTCGGTGTATTGTCTAACACCAAGAGAGCTTAAAGTTCTTATATTTTTATTGTTCGGCAAAAGTAGTAATTTTCGCTTTTCAAGATTTCAAAGAACTCTTGGATATTTTTCATATAATTTTAAGTCTGCACAAGACGATTTACCAATTATTTTAGGGATACGTGAGTTTGATTGATTTCTTAAACGATTAAAACATCCTTTTTTCCCTTTAAAACATTCTTCTCCATGACTAAACTATCACAAATATTGATCTATTCAATTGTTTAGTATGTTTTTCAAATCAATCATCAAAAAACTTTGGTTTATGAAATTCTTTACAAATTAAAAAAAAGATCGCGTTATAACAAATCCAAATTTACCGGGGTCGCGATGAACGGGGTTACTTGTGATATATTTAAAACTATGCTATCTTTATGTCAGTGTTTCTAAAAACCTGCTATTTTCGGATTAAAATACGTACGGAGGTAATTTTGTAAGTGATTTTTTGACATTAATGAGTATTTCATCGACCTAAAAAATAATAGCATGAATAAGCGAGATTTGGTAAATACAAAGGATATTTAAAACCCATCAAATTCATCTTTTAAATTATTTCACGGATCATTTTCGTTATGTGAGACAAAAAAAATACTCATACTTATACTGGTAATTTTACCGATCCCTTTTAAATAATTCTTCATTGTGGACAAGTTTTACGATATTTTTTCAATGCTTCAGGGACTTTAGCAAGTGTAATAGGGATGTTTAAATATATAATCCCTCGATTTAAATTTTCGAATCCAAAACTGATATATATTTTACAGATAAAACCGTTCTATAGACTTGTTTGGATGGTTTTTGTTGCATTCGTGTTATTCAAGGTAATAAAAAATAGCATATATTAATATCTGACGTTTTTTTCAGAAGTTACTACTTTAAAAATGTTATCTTTAACGCTATAATTAAATTTATGATACAAAAATATATCAGAAAAATTTAGAATGTTGCTTATTTCATGGTGGCCAAACTAAAAAATGCCTCAAATGTAAAAATAATTTCTTCGTTTGAATTACTATAAATAATTTATAATCTTAATCTAAAAACAAACTAAGCATAAAATCAACCCAGTATTAGTATGACTTAAAAACCTGTTGAGAATCAATTTATTATTAAAATTAAGGCTTTATAATATCAAATTTCCTAGGAATATTGAAAATGTTTGGTGTAACAAAATTATTCTGAATTTAATGTACTCGTAAAATCTATCTTTGTGGGTTTAATCTGTGTATAACGCTGAAAAAGTTTCTCTAAAACATAAGTATTAAGCTTGTATTTTCATAATTATGTATAATATTTTACGTTAAAATATGGTTATATTCATTTTTAAATAAACTATAATAATTTGTATATTCCTATTAAGCTTATAAACGCAAATAAGATATATAATATAAGTTATATTCAATTTTTTTTAAATGTTTCGCACATAATTCTCTTAAAAATATTAAATTTATTATTATTTTGTTTATATTTTATTATTAAATACATAAAAGTAGGTTAGTTTGGTCTATAATAAAATATTATGAAACTTTTCTGGAACTCGTCGTAAATCTAAAAATTTTAGTACATCGTAAAACGGATAAAGGACATTATTATGATAATAATCCCCTAAAAATTCTATATTTAGGTGATTTACAATATTCGTATACGGCATATATGTGACTTGATATACAATACAATTCTTTGAAATACAATACTAGTTTTCTACGGTGGGATTTTATTGCTGTTTATTACACTTGGTATAAGAAACTTTTTTAACCGAAATAATTTTTATCTTTTTTTATATATACGTAGATGGCTTCACGAAGTGGATGGCGTATTCCGCGAGGTCCAACCATCGATTCGGACGTCTGTAGCCAATGATCTACTCAGCATTCGTCGTACAGAGCCGGCAGACAATGGTAGATGGGCTTGCAGAGCTATGAATGCATTAGGAGAGAGGACCCAGGAGACGAGAATCGCAGTGACTACTCATCTATCGGTACATCTACATCCACTGCTACAGGCAAGTCATATTTTTCTATATCCATATTTTTTTATTATTGCGAAAAAAACATGATATGCATGACGAAATATATGCATCCGTATAAAACTCCGATGCCAGATTTTATTATCGCATTTTCCTTCGGGCTATTTGATGGGAAATATGACACGTTGCATAAAGGCAAATTTTATGCTTAAATCTCTATGGATTTGCAATGTCATATCGGGGATGCTCTATAAAAATATGTGCCTTGCTATTATTATGGAGCATGAAATGGCAAATGACGTCATGATTCTTTAATTTTTATGTTAATTTTGGTGGAGACAAACTGATAGGACTATTCAACCATATTCGCATCACGGATCCATTTCAAATTCACATCATACAATGGTTGCGGATGTTGGTTACCCAACTCTCCTCCCTCCGCCCAGTTCTCATCCCCGACCACCTCCGGCTGAAATTTGCTGCATTTTGGAACAATGCAGAGTTGACAGTTGGTCAAACATGGCGTCGCTGCATATGGCGTGGGGTTGTGTATGTCTGTTTGATTACACAAGACTGGTTTAATTTCAGCTACATGACTGTCCTTTGATCTGACTGTTATCGCGTCTGTTATATCTGTATATTTTTAATTTATATAATATCGCTCAACGTTTGCGAACATTTCTCAATTCTGTCTTATGAAATTTTACGTGAAAATAAAATGAAAATTTATTTAATTAAAAAAAATATATAAATGGAAATACTATGAGGATTTTTTTACTAAATTTTTATATCTTTAAATAAACTCTCAAATAAAGCATTAGCTAGTTTTTTTTACTTATTTATACCCTGGTTTTTCATTTATAAAGTACACTCCCAATTATCTGTATGCGTAATATCCGATTGGCGGATTATCCGTGCATGAATTCAACAAGAAGGGGAATCGAAGAAAATTGATTTCGTATCCAATGTATGAACGCATCTGAAACTCACAAAATTAATCTTTTAGTGATCAGAGAAGCTCAATTATCATTTAAAATCACAGACGTGAGAAATCTTTCTGTTGATTATTAGCCAGAACGGAGCATAAAAGGCTAGAAAGATCTTTTAAGGTTGGTTCAATACTAGAATAGGTTCCAGAAGTAAGAGATTCTTTTAAAAGTTATTAGATAATGTACCTATGCATCTATAATTATCCTTTCCATCTGATGTCACGATTTTAATTTATGTCAAATTCCTATGCAATCGAGGAATTGTTTCTGAAATCACGTGAAATTTAAATACTGTCCTACTTTAATCCATTTGCAACCAAAATAAAAGCTTTATTTAATGCGATACAATGACTAACTGAACTTGGACGCAAAATAAAGTCAATAACACTTGTTTGATGATGGAGGAAAATTTTAAAAGTTATGTATTATGTAAATATTTTTTTAAATTAACTTGCATAAGGACAATTGTTGACATCATACATTTTACATTTAAAATTTACATTTTATTATTTAGTTTATTGGAAATTTAAGAAAAAAAGGACGTGGTTAACAAACTTGAAATAATCTGGTAAAATGCTCGACTAAGTCATATGATTCCTACAGTAAATGGATCTTTATTTATACAATATAATTAAATTGTTCGATTAGCTAACGAAAACAATCGAAACGAAGAGCTTTTTATGCTATTTTTGTACGGAGAGCACTATCGCTGCCTGACCTCAATTCGGTTAACCTCAAATGGCATTTTAATTAAATTCCCTTGATCGTTAGCTTATTCCAAGAGTATTTATTGAATATCTTTGGAGTGATTCATATCGCCAGACTTAGTTGGAATAAGTTATTTTCACTAATAAAGCTTCTATCTACTACCCTCCTCCATTATTATAATTCACAGCAATAATTTGGTAATTTTTTGCTGAATGAGGAGCAAATAATAAATTAAAGCATAATAAATTTTTTTTAATCCACTAATTTTATAAAATCAACCATAATAATCATAAAAAATTTTAAATATCGACAGATTGAATATATATTATTTTAACCATTCTCTGCGTCATAAGTCGGCGCCCTAGTTTTTTGCTGATCGTAGTCATTTCTGACCTGAATCTACTTAATTATAGTTCTCCAGGATCCTCTGCGCTCTGCATCTCGCTTCTCAGATACTACAATGGAGTTCTTGGCGATCTTCATTTGGTTGCTCCAATTGAAAAGCACTCTATCCTTTTCCTTGCGTCCTTGTACGTTACTAAGGGCGACGAGCTTCTCCAGGATATAGTTCCGTCTAGTGAAATGTTTAAAGTGGCAAAGAATCCTCTCGAGAGTCCGTGGTATTTTTTGTTCCCCATTTCTTTGAGGACAGAAACGTTTGTGCGTTTAGAGGTCACTGGTATTCTCAACAGACGTCGCCAGTACCACATTTCGAAGGCGTCATTTTTTTGTTCATATTTTTCTTTAATGTCCAAGAGTCTACGCGGTTTTTTGACTTTTTGACATGCCCCTGTCTTTTTTAAAGCTATTGATAACATTACCATTGCATTTTAAAATCATCTCAATTCGTCTTCTTATTTCTGACTTACAAAAAGAGATCCGAGGGAGGGAAATTCTTCTACCCTCTGCAGATCCTGAAGGTTGGCGGTCTGAATAGATGTTTGTTTCTATTAATTATTATCACCTTTGGTTTTGGAAATATTGATCCCGAGTCCTGGTTTTGCTCTCACGGTTAAATACTTTGAGCATTTCGGACATTTCATCATTGTTAGTAGCTTTCAATTTATTCTAGTATCGTTCCCATAACTTATCTTAGAATTTTTCCACGCTATTTTCCAGGTCTTTCCAGTTTTCTGCGGATTTTCTCAGAGCTAACAATATGTAAAGTTTAATTTATTCCGCGTTTAAATTTTAAAAATCGTATGTATTTAATTAAAAAGGCAAAAGTTATTATTTTTGTAATATAAACTAAATTTATGGCTTGTAGGTAAGATGCATTTATTTCGATAATGCAAGTTAACCGCGACTGAGCTAAGTTAGTAGTCGGATAGGTGTCTGATGAAAACTATAAATTCAGGGAATTCTTTATATAATAACACTGGGGTATGTAAGATGAAGACACCCATTACCTCCGCATGTTTTATAAAAATAATATTTATGTTGGGTAGCTTGGCGCGTTGGAATTAATTAATTTAATGCCATCTATTCTGTGTCGAATAAATATTTATATAAAACAATTATTAAAAATTTCAATCCAACTGAAATAATATTAAAAATAAACCCGTGTCGTTGTTCGACACTTGGGGGAATATTAGTGTGAGAGACTAATTCCCATCTTTAGAATGTTTATCGATTTTTTATCAAATCTCTATATGGATGAATGTCGCTTTTAAATCTTTCTCTTATGACATTCATCCATCGTAGTCAAATAAAGAAATAAAATACTAAATTCTGGCGAAAATTAAAAATTTTATGTTTTAAATCCACGATTAATCACAAATCCGTGCACATTGCCACAACTGCATAACGTCTACAAATTACATTCGCAATGCAGAATGGCTAGCCATTTTTCAGATGCAACTGCGTCCTGCAAAAAGGGGTGCGCTCGCTCAAAATTTATGTCTGAAAATAAAAATATATGTCATCCCCGTGTATGTTTACAATTTTGTTTGACTTGAGCCCACTGCCGTAAATTGTTCCCGATCCCTGGGGCTGATGTATTCCCGTAGCACGGGATCAAATAATCTGGATGTGTTCTGGATAATACGATGCGGTCCACTGCGTAAAAAAATATGTCAAATATTTCTTCAAGTCTGGCTCTGTATATACACAGCGTGGCTGTTCTTATGGGAATTGTGTGTGCTAGCCGAGAGAAGATACACGTGATATAGCCCCAACATAAATTCCATAAAATATTTAATTTAGTTTACATGCTATTTTTCCTGTAACTACTCTTCTCTAATGACTTTGTATACGTCTGCGCCAGTATTACTCGTCGGTAATAATTTTGCAGACGTGCAACGTTGCACGGCGCCATTTTTCTTCAGCTTGAAACAATTTACCATCAGAACAACAAACATAAATAATTTCTAAAAATACGAGATATCGCGATTATGCACCGCTTTAACATACAATGCATAATGCACGAAATTTGCAATCATATTCCGGCGAAATGCATTAATTATTCAGCCGTATGCAATTTTCATCGACGTTCGTTTGCAGCCTTGTCATGGAATATTAGATCGCGCTCCGTGTTAATTTTCAGTCACTAGAATTATATTATACTAAGCGCATAATCCAAATCAACATTTGTATAATATTCTAAAATATATTAACAATAAAATCGATATTAGTAACAATAATAGTTGGCTTACAAAATATATCAATAATATTAAAGTTATGCATATGAATTACACATCATTAATAAGATAGTACAGCGTTGAAGTTAGTAAAATAGTTTAACTGCCCTTGTTATACAAAAATATATGGTATTTGAGTTACAAATCAATTTAATTATTTATTATTTCCAATGGAATTAATAGTTGAAGTAGTTTGGAAGTACATTTTTTCGATCAAATAGCATTTATAATTCATGCCCTCTCCGAATTAATAATTTAGTATTGTTATACCTTTTATTGAATTTGTCGAGTCGAATATTTACTTCTGTTATAAAAAATAAATATGTAATACGTTGCTCATTTGCTTAAAATAACCTATTAAAAATTAATTAATTATTTTTTGATTAAAAAGGCTTTTATGATTATTAAAAACAAATTTTCTTATTAGTGAGAATTCAAAGGTTATGTTTTAGTCATAAACATTGAATTAATAAATATATAAACTCCAATTTTCTTATACGCATACTTATGGATATCTATTTAACAAAGTTTTCGAGTATTCTACATTTTTTGCTTAGAAATTTATCGCAATAATTAATAATATGATGCAAATTCAGTTTATTACCACACAATAAATAAGAAAAATAATGAATGTAAGTTTATGTTTAAAACATGATGTATGGTTTATGTATGGCAGAACCTTCCAGTTTAATTCCTAATTTTTTTTTGTGTCATCATGGCGTGCATTATCGTGTAGAAGAATTATTCCCTATCTGTTAAACAAAATTGGACGTTTGTCTAAGCTTTTCAATTATTGACCGAAAACGTCTGCAGTAATTGTTTCCCACCAAATGCACAAAATAAATTTTCGGGGTATTAAACCAGCCCTAATGGACGGAACGGGAGTTTGATTTAAAAGGGTCGAATTCTTTGTCTACACAACAAAGAATTATAACTTATTCTCCGCTCATTTTGTATCTTCAGATAGTGCGTCCAAATTGCTATACTCCTTGTTTTACCGATGCATTGGAAATGTGACTTTACCGAACGATCTTAGAGCTTTGAGTCTCTGTAATAATTTTTCTATGGTTAATCGAGGATCCCACTCGACCAGGGATCTCAATATGTCATTATAAAATTTAGAAGGACGTCCAGATTCAGGTGCATCTTTCTGATTTCTATATTCCGATATGAACCTTTAAAACCTAAATTGACATTTAAGTTCTGTCAGTACTTAGAAAAAAAATAGCATACAGTGTCTGATGTGTCCTTCGTTAGTTTAGTCTCGATATTTATTACCCTTAGCAATGAGATACATTTTATCACTCATTAATAATGCTGAACAATAGTTCTAAGCAAAAAAAAACTTACATATATACTTTCTTAACAGTATCTAGACACAAACCGTACTCGAAGTTTAGGTTATAAAATACGCGATTCCTTTCGGGTTACCCTTACAGAAAGTCATATTTTATTTGTAGTTGTGTTGGCACACTTGTCTTTGTGTCTTGTTTTTTGTGCTCTACGATTTTTTATTCATAGAGAATATAGAAAAGTTGGAAAGATTTTTTTGTTAAATTCGTCAGACATGGTCTACTGTGATTTAAATTCCTGAAAATGAAAATAAAATTTATTAGACGATATATTGTCAAAATTGAGGAGATAAAAAAACGAAATCGTATCACGCATCAATAGGAAAAGCGTATCACATATCTGATTGACGGAGATTAAATTAATATGGATAAATAAAAAAAAAATACTGAGAAAAACGTACATTCAGCGATTTTTTTTTTAACAAACCCGACATAATAATAGCTTTGATGTTCATGGAATAAAAGCTCGATTTTCCTGGAAGGTCTTGTGGTTTATATAAGGCAAATATCTCGATTTTAATAAATCATTTATAAATATATAACATTGGAAGTATTCATGATTATTTTCTAAAAAAAATATATCAGGTATATATGAAATAGCTGAAACATAAAAAGCTGAACAAATATATAGCTGAAACAATAAAAGCTCAAATATTTACTTTGAGCTCATAGAAGCAAAATGCTATATGTTCAATAATTTATATATTTATTATAAAAAGTTTTTTAAATACATTTTTGATTTATGTCTGAAATGTATAGAGTTTCTTCTGAAAGTTCCGCAACAGTATCATTTGAGACGATTTTTTTTTAATGTTGACGTAGTTGAAAACACTGCCTAGTCGTTGAATCGTCCTAATTAACCCACTGGAACCTAACCTATTCAAAGTTTTCATTTTAAAATCAAATTGTTTGTGTCAAACGTTTCTTAAACTCTTAGATTTACATGAGAAATTTCGTCTTGATATTCGTTATTATTTTTTTATTAATTTAAAATAATTCAAATATATAGCGTCGGTAGTTTGGTCTATCCACTCTATTAATTGCAGTTGACATTTGATAAACACGCTTGAATGAAAGCATTTTCGCATAACATATGCAAATTAACAACTTGCATCTGTTTATATTTAGTCACGGCCGAGAGTGATTCATTTAGCAATGCCACATAAGTGGAAACACACACACGCGATATTAAATTATGATTTAAATGAGATTCAGCAGTTGAAAATCTATAGATACTTGGCGACTGTGCTATACTAATCTGACACAAGTTCGCCTATAAATTTCCTAGTGAAATATGATGGCTGTGTGTGTTTTCGGGGTAAACAGCGCTCCGGGAAACGTGTCAAACTGCTAAGTATGGGATGAATTTATCTCGCACTCACGGTCCTGTCAAAGTGTCACAAGTTTTCAGCTTTTCGAGCTGAATAAAGTTGTTATTGTTATTAATACCGTACAAAGCGAGTGTGGAGATGGTGACGTTCATCCGCCGCCCGCCTCCCACCCGCCACCACCCCTGCAGTTTCCATCCCGCTAAATTGTTTTCGTGCCGCAACTCTGTGCTAACATAGTTCCCCCATTTATATTATGATAATTAAAACTATTTATATGTTTTTTTGCGGATTCGCTCCGATCTAAAAATACGACTATTCAAATTTCGCGTTCGATAAAACAGTATTGGCGATGCCATAGCTTTTATCTTCTTTCAACGGTATTAAAAAGTCGCCATTGTTGCGTGCGATTGGGCTAATGGACCGAACCCCGTCGATTTAGTGCATCCATTCAGCAATTGCACTCACCGGAACGACTGTAAACATGTCCTCCTTTGCATTATTTGGAGAGCGTGGTCGTAAATTGGACCGTTTATCGATCGAAGTATCAAAACGTGTAAATAAATCAGGAATTGCTGGAGATTTTGGATTGGTTGCATAACTCTGAATCAAATATTAAATAATTACACTCGAATTGGATCGATTATTTATATGGAACATAAAGAAAATCCTCATCTGATATTAGCAAAATATGAGAACAACGTTGCTCCCTGTCGATGGTAGAAACTCGTCCCGGGCTCTTACGGGGTGTTCTTAAATTACCATTGTGGCTCAAACAATTTTACGACTTTCAATTCCTTTCCTATATTTGTTCCGAACACGATTAGCAATAAAAAAAATCCGTGTTACGAAATTTGAGCCTTCAAATAACATATCATTGGAGTGTCGAGTTAAATTCGACTTTTGTCCTGCCAAGAAAAATTCGATGTCGAGTCAGACTCGACTTTGGACCGCAAAGGGTTAATATTTAAATGGCCTTTTACCCGAAGCGGATTTTTGCCACCTGGAAGCCGGGCTTCTTTTATTCTCATCCCAAGCACCAGCAGAGACACCTCCGTCTCAACCCTTGTGCCAGGACTGGGAAGGTTGTCCTTTAGGTTTCGAAGATTGGAAAAAATGCTGACACAAAACTATTAAAAAATGTTGTTTTATTAAAGCAAGATTTGTAAGCTGATTACATAAATCATAAAAAAACTTTGTTGATGGTAAGATTATTTTGGGCCATGATAATATCCAAACCACGCAAAATCGATCAAACGGCTGAACAACTTCGTAAATAGAGTTGAATTGGTTACATCTCGGGAAGAGTATTCAACTTTATTACTAGAAATATCCTAGATTGGTACCTTCGAGAAATAAGAACCAAATCAGACTTGGAGAAGAGTGGAAATCCTTTATATTATCTAGGGGAGGTAGGAATTAGATATAAAAAAATAGTTCTGATCAATATTCTTCAACGATATCTCTTAAAATAATATATTTCATGTAGATAAATATTTATTATCATTGATATCAGTAAATTAGGAGAGATTAAAATTTATTAATATATGTTTAGGTTTATTCTCAGAGTACATATTCACATTGAGAAACACGTATTTGATGGAGTATAAATTTTCACATACTTGGGATGGGGACGTGAGGCTTGATCCGACGGGAAAGAGATAAACTTGCCAGGTTAGAATTGAAAGTGTTTCGCAAGATTTTTGAACCGACAAGGTAAGGCGGTACGGGACTTTCAAGATCATAACAAACTCTGAACTAGAATATTTATTAAAGTTATAACATAGTGGTGAGATTTTGTAGTTTGCAGCGACTAAGATAGACATGTCGAATGAATGAGATAGAGTCGCAGCCTAAAGCATTGACAAAGGCTTAGAGAGCATCAAAACTGAACAGACCTCATTAAATAAGATGTATACTAGCTGGAGACAGAAGTAGACATAATAAAACTTAAGAATATGATTAATATTTTCTGTCAGAATATCTAATTACAATCTGTTCATGTAGTTTGTGCAAAATACTATCAATAATAATAATGTACTGTTAGAGTAATCTATTATTTCCTGGGGGTATGTTGCGGAGGTCACGTGACAAATTGCATCCCCTGACAGTGGGTCCCTGTTTGTACCGGTTTGCCCGACCCCCTCCCCTACCATTGTAACGTAAATTTGTCGCCGGCGTGACAATAGGTCAGAGGTCAGATTCGACACAGGTCAACGGGTGCCGAAATCAATTAAGCCCGCATTGATTGAGTGTTTTTACTGATTGCGAGCGTGGTGGTAGGTGGGGGTAGGTCATGGGGCGAAGAGAGGGTTAAAAAATTAATAAGCACACGTAGCTATAGATACAGAGCAAGCCATTATATAGTTTAGGGAATATGTAAAAATCAACATCAATCACAAATAATCTAATTGGTTGAAAAAATCTTATAGATTCCTTTAACATTTTAACACAAAATCGAATACGATAAACTCACTTTTTCGTCATGCAGAATGTTTTTAAGATGCTTTTAACATGTGGCGCTTGCTTGATTTTTTTTTGTCAACAACCCTATTCAGGTATAGCCATAAATCATCCAAAGAAATTATCTCTATTTTTTTACATTAAACAGTCCATATTATTTCTCCAGGTAGTTTAGAATTAGACAAATATGCGTTGTAATTGTTATAATGAAACAAAAATCATTGATTGCCCGCTTTTAACCAAATTTTAGAATGACGTGATTATGCGTTTCCCGGAGTTACCGTTTTAATAATAACCAATGTATCAGATTTTTTTTTTGTTGTAATATTTATCTTTTCTTTATGATAAAATACAATTTTCACATAATTAATAAAAATAAACTGAGATTACTTAACGTACAGAACATCTGGCAGGTTTTCGATGTCTGATATTTTTTGCGACGTCTGAAATTTTTAGTAGTTTAATTATGATTACTATAATATTGATATTTTTTTTTTATATCAAAGAAAGCAAGATATTTCTAGAAAAATATCCATTTTTCTATTCCTAATATGGTAGAAGTCCAAATTAGGATAATAAATAAATGATAACTTTTATTATTTTTTTTAAAATAATAATTATTATTAAAATTTTTAAAAAATCTACATTGACTACTGATTTTGTATAAAATATGAATATATCGAAATACAGGTATCGATACTGAAGAATCGTTATATAATGCTGATTGAAATAAATTTATTTCATGAAAAAATTTGGGTTATGAAATAAGTCAAAACGAAATAAGTATTATATTTAATATTTACCTTATTTATTAGATGAATAAATTGAGAATCACCAGTTTGTGAATGTGTCATTTTGTACTCGATACTATTCGGGATCTCCCGGATGTCAAATATAAACTTTTTTTTATTTAATCATCTCACACAGATTGTCAACTCGGGCGGCACTGCTGTATTAAATTGCACCATCGGCGGTGATCCTCCTGGACCAGTGCAATGGCTTCACGACGGGGTACCTGTCAGTGGAAACTTGGATTCATCTGGATCTGATGGCAGAGCCCAGATGCAAGGAGCTATGGCCCTCGTACTCACATCTGTCAGACGCAGTGATGCCGGAATGTACCAGTGCTTTATTAGAAACGATGCAGAAAGCGCACAAGCCAGTGCCGAGCTAAGACTAGGAGGTAACCGTAATCAATAACATAGTCATTTATAATAAATTCTCATTTAATGCTCTTATTTATCTTACTTATTTATCATCAGACACTGCTCCTGAATTACAATATACGTTCATCGAGCAAGCGTTGCGTGGAGGTCCTGCTGTTTCATTGCGCTGTTCAGCAGCCGGAGCACCTCCACCGCGTTTCGTCTGGTTCTTAGACGGTCAACCGTTAACATCGATGTCCCGTGGCCTCAGGTATCGCATACCATTCCATCTACAATTAATTTTAACAATATATATTATAATTAACATTGTTTTAAATGATTATCAGATATCAAATCGGTCAATTTGTTGCTAAAAACGGGGACATTGTGAGTCACCTGAACATATCGAGCGTCCGCTCCGAAGACGGAGGCCTCTATTCATGCAGAGCAGAAAATCCGTTAGGCGAGGTGACTCATACGGCAAGACTAAACATTTACGGTAAATCATAATAAATATATTAATAAATTAGTTCCAAATTTAATTACGCATAAATTATTTCAGGTCCTCCGTATGTTCGATCGATCGGTCCGATTCGAGCGGTGGCTGGTCGTGAAATAGTCATATATTGTCCTTACTCCGGCTATCCCATCAGGTAAAACTAAGTCCGATTTAATTAAATTAATAATCGATTCGATTCACATGATTTATGATTTAATTACAGTTCTGTTAAATGGGAACGTGTTAACAATGAGCCGTCTACTCCGATCACACATAGTGGTCCTGAGGGCAGTCTTTTGATTACTCGCGTGGAGAGTAGTCACGCAGGTGGTTATACTTGTATTGTAACGTCGACAGAAGGACAACAATCGAGACGGGATATTCAGCTGATAGTCAACAGTGCGTGTCGATCCAAATGATTTTCAACTGATCGATATTATCATTTATTTGTGTTTTAATTTAATAGATCCTCCGGAAATCGAGCCGTTTTCGTTTCCTGGTAATCTTCAAGAAGGACGTCGGGCACAAGTCAGCTGCAGCGTCACTTCGGGAGATATGCCTGTATATTTCACTTGGTATAAAGACGGAGTATCGATACCAGCATCACTGCAGGTTAGATAAATGTTTATTTAATATATCAATACGTAAAATTTACTCTCTATTTAATGCTTATGGATTGAACAATACTCATTTATATACAATAGTGATTTATATACAGAGGTGAAAATATGATTTACGAATTTATTGGATTTAAAATATCCTCTTTCTTAATCTCTATAACTTTGACTTAATAAAATGTTGTACATATTTAGATAAATGTTTATAAAATCCAGTTGATTTATTTACGAAGGATATAGCATTAAAATATACTACTTATGTTATGATTAGGTTTTTACTAATGTTGACTTAATATTTAATTATAACATTATTCACATATGTTACATGGATTTGGTTAGTATCATGGTTAATTATTAATAATAGGTGTATCATGAAAACTTTATATTGTTTTCATGAAATTTTTCTATTCGTTATACGATTTGGTTAATATCATTTATAATTTATTAATAGATTCTAAAGATCAGGAAATTATAATTCAATTCAAAAGTTACTTAAATATGTTGTTAAAAACATTAATCGCGGCAATTTTAGAAAACATCGAAGAAGGCTCTGTAATTTTTTCGGATGGTTGGCGAGCATATAGAACGAAAGAATTAAAAAAGGCTGGTTTTTATCATTTTAAAGTTAACCATAAATACAATTTTGTCGATCTCGACACTGGTGTACACACTCAGAGCATCAAACGCATGTGGGGATCTGCCAAGTGACGGAATAAACGACACCGAGGAACAGCTCGCCATCATTTGGTAGATGACCGTTAGTGGACCCATTTCAATTTTAATGTGGGTTTTCTGCATAAAATACTCAAACCAAAGTTGAGATTTATTTTATGGTTTCTTTAAGATGGCATCCTGGCTGACAGTATTCCTTTCTTTTACAAAAAGGACATGGCATCTCTTTTGAAGTAAATCAAAGTGGGAAGCAATGTAAATAAATTATTGAATGAATTAATATACATTTTTAAAATTCATATTGAGTTGTTCAATTGAAATGAGATAATTATGCCAAATATATTCGCTCAGTAATAATATATTTATTTAAGAATCAACCCAATAATACCACGATATGAAAAATAATTAATCAATTATGGATATATTTGTTCAATTTATTGTAACAGTAAGTATGTCTTAATAAGAATGAATGGCAGAGTGTAAAAATTGTAAATAGGAGTCCATCATTATGTAAATTTTACAGGTTGAGGAACGTGGTGCGGAATTTTTCAGTAATCTTGTATTTAAAGATGTATCGTCCCGCCACAGCGGGCAATATACGTGCGTGGCTAGCAACAGCGCAGCCAAGGTTAACTTTACTGCGGAGCTGGTAGTCAAAGGTACACCTTCGTATCCATCTCTAGCCAAGCACCTACCACCATTATGTATTTCGTGCATTAAATAGAAATCCTAAATATAAAACGCTAATCCTTCACATGTACATATTGATTATTTCACGATAGACGCGTGTATATTTGGATTTCTCGTAAAGAGTGTATGTGTCTACATTGCACCAGTCCTTATTATAAATGTTTTTACACGAGCACTTCCGAAACGGAACTCACCGGCACCAAATGCAGCCTGCAATGCACAAATTGAGTATCTAGTACCACTCCGCTATAGCTCTAGCACAATATTTCACTTTTTTCGTTTCAGGTTACGACGAGCGAGATGTGACGCACAAATACTTCATCATTACACCCCCTTTGCACAATGCACAATAAGCCACTCCATATTTATTTATATGCACATGCACAAAATATTATATAATTTGTTGTATTTTTCAATGCTATGCTTGCAGTGGATTTAGATAACGCTTGACGGGTGAATATGCTACAGTCTATTTTATTCATCTATTCATAATATAATATAAACTTATGATATTATCATATAAATATAGTGTTTAGATTTATAATAATGTGATAATATTATTTTTAACGCTACCGGATATAGTACCGCCGAAATGGGTAAGTGAACCGCAAGATACTGCCGCATTAGCCGGAGGTGCTCTGAGTCTTCACTGTCGAACGAAAGGATCGCCGGCACCGCAAATTACGTGGCTAAAACAACAAGGTATTAGATTAAATAATTTAAATCAATACAACATGAAATAATCTGAATTAATAAATATACATCTATATATTTCAGGCCAAGCCGGAAGTGATTTCATTCCGTTGGTCAATTTAGGTGGACGATTTAAATTTATGACCAACGGCACGTTGATGATAGATGGTGCATCATCGTATGACGAAGGGCAATACATGTGTAGAGCCGACAACTCGATCGGAACGCCATTATCCAAAGTTATTTTTGTTTCCGTAAATGGTAAACATCGTAAAATATTTCGTGGACACATTTTTATTAGAATTTATTTCATATATTTATATTCAACAGAACCAGCTAGGTTTGATATGCCGTCAAGAAATATAACCGCTCGAAGAAACGAACCGATTACATTAGTTTGTGACGTCATCGGAGATAATCCAATACAAATTCAATGGACGCATAACATGAATCGATTAGATCTAAATACTTATAGGTAAAAATATTATTTATAAGGTCATATAAGTATAATATCAACTTTTGATATGTTATAGATTAAGTACATCTGAAGTAAAGACCGATGCGGGCCTCCGTTCGCAGTTATTCATAAGCAGAACCGATCGCCAAGACTCGGGAGTGTACAAATGTCAAGCCGTAAACTCGTTCGGACACAGCGATCACATTATATATTTATCCGTCCAAGGTTTGTCTGATGCATTACTATTATTCGTGTGATCTACTAATTCTTATTATTTATATTTATTTTAAATTCAGAGAGACCGGATCCGCCCAATGCTTTGGTTGTGTTAGAAGTTGGAAGTCGCTCTGCTCGATTAGGCTGGGCACAGGGCTTCGATGGAAATTCTCCATTGTTAGGTTATGCAGTTCAACATACGCTTTTGAACGCGTTACATTCTCCAGTACAATGGGAAGATGCCACTACGCAGAATATATCATTTCATTCCATAGTGAATAGTGGACCGAGTAAAAATAGTATTCCTACCGGTCTCAATGATCAGAGCAACGATTATGAAGCAACTGTGACGGGACTTCAGCCACATAATAGCTATGCCGTAAGAATACAGGCGATCAATCAAATTGAGCACAGTCAATTTACAGAACCAGTTATTGTTAAGACACAAGAAGAAGGTATGATTATTTTCGGCAATTATACTATTTATGTGATCTAATTATTTTTTTTCTTCAGCGCCATCTGAAGCTCCGCATAATATACAGATTCAAACAGCGGGACCTGGCGAGCTTCACGTCAGTTGGCAAACACCTCAGCGTGATTCTTGGAACGGTGAATTGTTAGGATATACAGTCACATGGTATGAATTAACAATGGGTAGTGGTATTTTAAACACTAGTAGATCAGCGACAGTAAATGGATGGGCTAGCACCGAACTCACTCTATCCGGGCTAAAGAAATTTACGAGGTACGGGATTACGATCAAGGCATTTAATGGCATTGCAGCAGGACCACCGTCAATTCCTGCTACCGCAACTACACAAGAAGGAGGTAAATAATGCAATATTGAATATATTTTTATGCATTGTCTTGTGAATTTATATTAAATTTATTCACAGTTCCGGAAGCTGCTCCTCAATCCGTATCATGTACACCACTCTCACCTACAAGTATAAAAGTTTCTTGGCGATCACCTCCAGTCGCTCAGCACGGTGGATTAATACAGGGATATAAAGTATTATATACACCGCAATTAAACGATCACGGTAATTTTATTTGTATTTTTAAAATAAGCAAAATTTTCGTTTGCCTCAAAAGTTTTTGTTTATTCACCAATATAAATTTTGTTCCTTTCCAAAGTAGTCTTCATCAGATACATTATACACTTGTGCTAGCACTTTTTCCAATATACATAGCATTTCTGATACGCAATTTATAATATGGTCTTTAGCTCATTTAGAGATACTGTATTTATCTCCATAATGTCTGGAAAACGTCGTTTCGGTGCGAGCCAGGGACAAAACACCTTTTAGTATCTCTATTATCAAAGTTGGTATAGAGATATGATGTTCCTCTCTAGGTTACCACGGCTCCCTAGCCATTTATTTAAGTGCTCTAATAACCCTAAGGCAGGCCTTTGCCACCTAGAGGACATTTCCATCTCAACCATGATGTCATGACTGTGACAGACACTCCAGGTTATCTTGGCTCTTCGAATACTGGCCAGGTCACCAACCACAAGCCCGAGAGCCGAGCTGTCACGTGTGGATTGTAACAATAATAATCAGAGGAGGTTAGGGCCAATTCGTATTTAATTTACGGTCTGATTGGATGCCACGGACACCACCGGTAACACATCACTGAATTGGCTTGGATAGCGGCCTGGCTCCTCATAGCTCCCTAGAATCTACGAAACTATGATTGTGTCCAACCGCTATCGCCGCCACGTCTAATTCTGACACGCGACAACATTCGACTAGCCATCCAATGGCAAATGCTGAGATAGTTTCTTAAGCCATTTTTATTCTCAACATAAACTTAACTCCTCCCATAGGTCTCAGGCTATAGTGGCAACAAGAAAACTTGTTAGGATTAAAGCAATGCTACAACCCAGTGACTGTTTTAGACTTTTGCTAGGTTGTTAGATATTGATCTGCCGGCCTAAGGATGAATCCGACCCTTTGTAAAGCTAGCAGGTCAAATGGCATCTAGAATACATAGTCAATTAATGTTGTTCTTGATGTGTTATGAAGGGTGAAGGCAACTCCAACAATGATGAGCACAAGAAGAATAATAAAATAAAAGCCATATGAAATCATCATCACCATCAAACCATGCATATCTATGAGATATTGATATTTTTAATTCATTTTTATTATTTTCAGTTGAATACAACGTCGGTGAAGTGAAACGAATATCTACATCTGAAACTTATCTTCATGCTTTGCATAAATATACTAATTATTCAATTCAAGTACTCGCATATACGAATGCAGGCGACGGAAAGCGAAGCACCTCTGTGTATTGCAATACTGAGGAAGATAGTAAGAACCATTTTTTTCGTATATTATTTAATAAGAAGTTATTTTACATTATGGTATTTCAGCTCCATCTCCACCACAAAAAATCAAAGCTCTCGCTATGAGCGCTGATGTAATACTGGTTAGCTGGCTTCCGCCATCAAATCCCAACGGAATTATTTCACTATACACCGTTTATTATAGAGAAGCTGGACGGTAAATATTCTATAGAACATGATGATATCATTATCTGGAATATTCCAAATCTATGTTATCATTTCAGTATTGGAAAACATACGAGTTATACAGTTAGCATCGACAGTGTTAAAAATGGCGATTATATGTTTGAAATAAGGAATTTAGCTGAACTTCAACTGTACGAGTTTTGGGTGTCGGCCACTACTGGTTTCGGTGAAGGAGAGTCAACGTCCATCATCGCACAAGGAGCTAACGTTCGAGGTATTTAGATTTCTTTTATAATACTAATATATTTAAAATATATCTGATTCTAATTTTAATTTTAAGCTCCTGCTCGTATTGCATCATTCAGTCAAGTTATTCGTAAACCAGTGGGATCGGCCGTATCGTTATCTTGCCATGCCGTCGGAAATCCACTCCCCCGAGCTCGATGGCTACATCGCTCCGTTACCATTACGCATGCACCACATTATCAAGTTACACCACAAGGAAATCTCAATATTCACAGTAATGATACGTATATTATTTACGTCGATATTTTTCACATGAGTTATTTTTGATTCAAATTATTTTTAGATCTTGATGGGACTTCATCTGGCAATTTTACGTGCTCAGCATCTAATTTATACGGAGAAGATTCTATTACATACACAGTTATTGCCATCTTACCCCCGTCTCCCACCGTCCTGGGTTTACAGTATACTACAGCATCGACAATTAAAATTCATTGGCAACCACCGACCGATGGTGGATCACCAATTTTAGGTATTTCCTCATTAAATATATATTTATTTGAACAAATAACTAATTCATTTATTGCATCAGGATATACTTTATTTTATAAAACGGAAACCGAGAATACATGGCAAGCTATTGAATTATCATCCGAAGCGAATTCTCATCCGTTAGAAAGTCTTAATTGCGGAACGCTATATATGATTAAGCTTCAAGCTTTCAATAGAGTCGCTGCAGGAACAATGAGCGAAGTTTTATCCACAAGTACCCGTGGATCAAGTAATATATTTGATATCATATAATGGTTTAAATCGTGTTTAATTATTTATTTTATTTTAGTCCCAAAAGCGCCAAAGCCTACCGAATTTATACATTCTAATTCTACTTCAATAAAATTAAATTTATATACTTGGAGAGATGGCGGTTGTGCGATATCAAAATTACGTATCGAATATCGAGCTGTAGGCGATTCACACTGGACGGTTGCCGCTGAAGGTCCGATGGTTGATAATATGGTGTTGGGTCAATTAGTTCCGGGCCATTGGTATCAGTTAAAGTTGGCAATATCTAATGACGCTGGTACTACACTCGCAGAACTTAATGTCGATACTATTAAAGAAAATGGAGGTATAAATAGATTAAAATCGTTAATTAAGAAATTATGATTTTATATAATGATGTGTGTTTAGGTCGAATTCCTCCGTTAGATCCGAGCGTAGCTTTAGCAGGTGGAGGCGTACAATCCAGCGGGATTGGAAATTCATTGTTATTACCGGCAACTAGTGCAGCCTTTTTACTTGCAATATTAACGTCATTAGGCTGCCTTTTATTAAAAACTCGAAGGTATGTGTAATCTATATTCAAGAAATATCTAAGAATTATTCTAATGTTTGATTTGTTTTTATAGATTCCGTTGTTTAGTTAATAATCGTTATTCGCGTGACGATCGAAAATTAAGCGAGAGTAACGAATTGGAACGCGAAAAACTGCGAGATGGACAAAAATTGTATTCATCGTCTTCAATCAACGGTAATGAAAAATCAAACGATGATTCTTCAGGTAATTATTATTTACTTATTCTATTCACAACATAATCTTAAATTATTTTCGCATTGTTTCTTTAATTTTAGTAAATATGCAATTTTTAGAATTATACGAAATAAGTCCGTATGCAACGTTCGGTGCAGTGACAGGAAGCGGAGTACGAAGCGCGGGAGGAGAGCACGCTCTTCACTTTCGCACGTTTGGAGTGCCCGAAAATGAAGCCGGAACAGCCCGCCTGCCGACGAGTCATCGAAAACATCGGCGATTACACAGATGTGATACTTTTGAATATGGTATTTTTTATATAAAATAAATATGTGATCATAATCAGGACGTATAAATCAAAATTTGAAAAATAATATTATAATAGATTTTATTTGAGCGTTTTAATAAATTGTATTTATTTCTTCCATCAGATGAATCTACATTATCGAAGGCGATGACAGTCGAGATGAGAACTAATCATTTCGGCGGTGTGCCAGGCGGTAGGAGTGTGCGAGCGGGAAAGTCGATGCGAACGGGATCTGGCTGGGATCGTCAGAAGCAGCACCGTGATCCTCCTACAACAGATTCCGAAGACAATAGTGATAGCCCTGGAAATACAACAACTAAAGGTTTAATTTCGGTTATTAATCTAATTATTTTTTAATAAAATCTGTGAAGATTTAATTATTTCGGATTTAGGATCAAGATGTGCATCCCCAGTCAGCGGTGAACGAAGTTATACTCCGGGAAGGCTGCAAATGGCGCGATGCAGCAGGTAGACCTCAGGTACCCACCCTATACCGCGCGCTTCTCCTGACACTATGCACTGCCTTTAAGCACGCCTAAACCTTTAATAAAAAACCTGTTTCCATTTCAAAATATTGTAAATAATATACATAATCATAGAGAAAGTAATTTAAATAAATATTTTTAAGAATAACTGATAGATTATCGTAAACACAAGATATACATATATAATATATATACTGCATGATGATTATGACACTTCCTTCACTTATAATGCATGCCTGTCTATCTATCTTCCTGAAGAAAGCAATAAAAATCCTTAGAATTTTTATCACACACTCGTTTAATATCGTAGATGGCAAATTTAGAAAGTGAGTGTGAAAAATCACTATGGATTTTTATTATTTTACTTGCCGTGGTAGCAAAACGTATTTTTGTATTACATTTTCTTTGCAGCATATATTTAAATGGTCGAGGGACTGTCGAAAATAATTCAACAAGAGCTACTTCCCCTCGTCCTGGTTGTGAGTCCATCTCTAATATAGCTGTGCCGCCCGATATAACAATCCTCATAGACAAGTAAGTACATTTAATAAGTTCAAGTAATTCAAGACTCATATTTGGATTTTTTAAGAAATTAATATGACGCGTAATAAACATGCGCACTCATTGATGTCGAGCGGGAAAAAACATCCCACCCACGACAACAGAAGCAAATATTGTTGATTTTATTAATTTTTCGCAATTGCAGACAATAAAGGACGATGGTTATTTATAATATTTATTCCTTAGACTTTTTTACTTGCGAATATTGCAGAGCCAAGACCTGGACAAAGCTTTCCTTTTAAACACTCTTTACCTTCCACAATCAAAATAAAAAGTTAATTTAAAAATAAAAAATATTTGCTAGGGGTTAGATTCGGGCCTTAGGTGATTTCATTTCTGGAAACCATATACGAATCTAGAGACCAGAGTCGAGTGTTGCCGCTCGCAGTTATTCGACGTGGCGGCTGGGCACAATCAAAGTTTCGTAGATTCTACGGTGCTATAAGGAGCCAGGCCGCTATCGAGGCCAATTCAGTGACGTGCGTGATACCGGAGCAGCCCGTAGCACCCGATCAGACCTTACATTAAATATGAATTGGCCCTAACCTCTTCTGATTATTATTGTTACAATCCACGCGTGACAGCTCAGCTCCCTGGCTTATGGCTGGCGACCTGACTTGTATTCGAAGAGCCAAGATAACCTGGAGAACATCCGTCACAATCATGACATCATGGTTGAGACAGGGGTGTCCTCCAGGTGACAAAGACCCGCCACAGGGTTAATAAGCCACTTAAGAAGAAGAAGAATATAACTGTTTTTGGACAAAGGCGATCTACTGAATTCTTATGGCCTCTATCCTTCGCAAGCTGTAACAATTCTCTACCTACCAAACTGCTCTAGGTGAGATTGTTGTTGACTCACGACAATGTCTGACTGTCTGATGAAGACGATAATTCGGTCCATGAATGATGTTTTACAGAATAAACGGCTTATTATGAAGAAGTTAAAGTAGTTTTTAGCTGTTCAGACATTTTCAGCTGTTTATTGCTTTCTGCTAGAAACCTCCAAGTCTGAAATTAAAATTAGAGAATAAAACTTCAAGCAGAGTCAGCGACAACATTAAGCATAATTGTTGCGTTTTAAACTCGGCTAGAAAATCCACATGAGATTCTTTAAAGATGTTTGAAAGTTTTGTTTTTATATCTGTCAACTTGCCTATTCTTTAACTATTGGACATGATGGAGAAGATTCGACATACACAACTCGTTAAAGATTTAATTACTCTATCATTTTGAAATATTATATAGTACAAAACTTCTATTTAGTTTGAGGATGTTCTCAAGACATTCTAATTGGACCGTAAACCTTACCATTTTCAATTGTCCGATGATAAATTATTTATTTGTACAGTTATCCTCCGTATAGATTTCTATAAATACTACGAGATTAATCACATATTGTTTTTTTAAATTTTCAGGTACCATCAGAAGAAAGAGCAAGAGCGCCGGGAATGCACAATTCACGTATAGTGAACTCTATTATATTATTATAATGAATATTTGTAAGATTATATGATCGCCATAGAGAAATATTTATATTATAAACAATGACTGTACAATTCGATGAAAATGAAACATATCATTATAGACTGGTAATTGATATTTATATTTATTAAATTATTTAAAATATTATAATATTTAATATTTTAAATAATTTAATAAATATAAATATGCACAGTTATATTTGAATGTATTGAAATGAAGTTGTAATAAACCGTGTGTAATCTCTTAACACGTATTTTTATTCATCCCTCGCCGTCCTGAAAGATCGTGTCGATAATATGAATGGATGTTTATAGCGATGACGTTATGCGGCGGAATGAGTGAA
Source organism: Philopotamus ludificatus (assembly GCA_022495035.1). Lineage (NCBI taxonomy): Eukaryota > Metazoa > Arthropoda > Insecta > Trichoptera > Philopotamidae > Philopotamus > Philopotamus ludificatus. The sequence goes on along the minus strand of JAGXCT010036931.1, from coordinate 11,371 downwards.
ATAAAACAACGGCCATTATAATAATTATCAATTATTTATTTCACATTTTAAATTTACAAACCAAACACTACATGCTATTTATTTTAATGTTATTTTTTACCCGTTATTTTTATTTTACATTGTTTTAGTCAATTTGTTTATATATTTAAATATAAAAATCTCCACAGGAGCTCATATTAGATACACAATTATTCTTTTAATTTGCAGTCGTTAAAAGTTTACAATAAAACATATCTTTTGCATTAGGATTAACTAACGTGATGTTCAAAATTTACGTTTAAGTTTTGAATCACTAACCATTTTAGTTTTACAACTCAAGGTTATCATTTATACCATGTTTACAAAAATGTAAATTAAAAATACATATAATGACATCTCCATCGCTATAATATATATATTTATATAAATGTTTTTTTTATTATTTATTTATTACATTAGATTACAACTCTCTCACATCCTCGTTTCGTTTTGAGCGAACACACACCTCACATATTTTATGCAAACACATAACGATGAATCAGCAATTTTGGACTTATCATCGTTCCGTCAAATTTTCTCAATGTCGACTTAATAATATGGTTTGGTCGATGGGTCAACACGGATAACTTTTGATGGAACTTCGAATATATTATTGCGCCATTTATTGACATTAAATATTATTTTAAAATACGCTTCCACGAGAGCAATCGAAGATTAAAACAATTGTCATATGTAATTTTGCAAACGATATTTATTTTTTTTTTTATTATAAAAATATTATAAATGATATACATAAAATTTATTACACGTAAACACATTCAATAAACAGCGCTCAAAAATATCTCACAAAAAAACAACAGAACATACAATAAACTTTCCAAATATGTCAAAACATAGTTTAATCGTTTTTAATTTTGTTCATTTTATTTGTTTTGTTTAATTTTTATTTTTTATATTATCATTATTTTTTTTATTAAATACATGTTAGATTCACTCTGTTTACCCAAAGTCAGAAAACACAGATTATTAAAATATTGCTATAGTCCATGAAATAAATGATTATATTAAAATATTCGAGATTAGTATTTGATTTAACATCTTTATTATTATTATTAATAAATGCAACGATTGTAAATATTCTGAGTGTAACGCATTTTGATCCCGTTCATTATGAATACAAATTATTGAAAATACTTTCTCCGCCGATAATAAAGTATTGTCTTTTATTCCATGACATTTTGTAAACAGAGTCATTGATTTATTTTAAGTTTAAATAAACATAAAATAATCCTTAGTGGAGTTCAATTAAACTTATATACAATAAAATATGTCTTAATCATAAATAAACATACATACAAATTATAATTTTATTTTAATAAATAAAATAAATATAAATTAAAATGTATAACTCCACGACGACGTCTGAATAAAATTTTAATTAAAACAAATTTTATTGTATATAAAATTATATATATAAATATTTATATATATATGATAATAAAAACATATAGTAATACCCTTAATAAAAAAATCCACTCAGTGGATAAGTTTAATCACTTAAGAATTATTTACGTTTTCATTTTTTATCCCTGGCACGGGTAGCAATTTAATTTATTCTAGGTTTATTGTAATCCGTTTATTATAAATTTATTACATATAAGTAAATGTGTATATATATAAGTATATGTATATATATATTTGACATTTTCGTATAATTTAAAAACTTAGCTTTTATTGACAAGATTGACTTTAACTGCATATTCTATATGCCTGTAATAATTCTATAAAAGAAAATGTGTTCACGTTATGCATTTAATGTATCAATTTTAATATTATTCACAATGAATCAAAACACAGGGTGTTTACACAAATTATACATATTTTTTTATCAACTTTTTCCTATTCTAAAAAAAATTCTTCTATGATATTTATTTTATTATAATAACTTGGTGATTCGAGTCTTTCTATGAAAAACCTGATATTTTGATGTATCAATATGGAAAAAGAATTTAATTTTCAATCATTATCGTCCGTTTAATTATATATATTTTAATTACTGATCTTTTTTCTATATATTTCTGTTCCCGACAAGTATTAAAACACATTTTTTAATATTTTAATCATTAATGAGCACATTTATATGTCGTTTATCAACTAATTGTGGATGATGTCAATAAATTTTCAATGTCTATATATATTTTTTTTTGTATATTACACATTTTAAATAGCTAAGTAAGAAATAGTTTAGTACAAGAGAAGTGATTATTGGATTATAATATGATATAGTAGTGTATGGATATCCTAATTAGACGACAATAGTGAGTTGTGAGCTTTGAGATTTTTTAATTGCACATCTTATAGTAATTTAAAATGTTTAAATATATCATGCATATGTTAAGAGAGCATGTGACTAATTCCAGTACGATCCGACAAATACATTCTAGAAGCATTGACATAAACATATACATATGATTTAAATAAAAATATATAATATAAGATAAGGCGAAAAGTAATGACAGATTTTTTTTTGGTTTACAATTTTTATACATAAAATCTGGTAAATTTATTTTCACTAGTTGTCTATGAGCTTTTTTCTTATTTTTATAATTCTTCTAAATCTTTTTTCGTTAGATGATTAACAAAAAGAAATATATTTATTATTTAGCTTCTTGGTTTCTATCTGTTATTTTATCAATTGAACGATTTTTAACTTCTCCTAATTTTCTAAATTAGGCACAGTATACTTTTTGTAATAACTTAAAATGGTTTTATCAATTTTTATTGATTAAATACTAATAAAATAAAAAAATAAAGCAGTTTTAATTGCAATGATAGCCTAAGGTCACAAACAAGTGCATGTTTCTATGGAAATCCGAGTTTTTCCTACACAGGATATTATATAGGACCTATTTCTTATTATAAATAATATTTTTTATCGAAAAATGGGTCAGTTTTGTCTGACTATGGTAAAAATGAACATATAGCTAAAATATTCATTAAAGAATTTTTTTTTTTGTTACATTTTCAGATGAGAATATTATTGTTTTCGATATTGAATGACGCATAAATGCGTCAGCGGCTCCTAATGATGGTTTTACAAATGACGCACATTTTAGTTATTGACCTGTGATGTGATATTTTTAACAGAGACAACCACAGTGTATCAATGAATCTTTAATAAATGTACACAATCCACCTTTCTCGGTTCTGAATGACGCATAAATGCGTCAGCAGCATGGTTTACAAATGACGCATGTATAAGTCTACAGATTGTAATGTAATATTTTATATTTTTTACAGGGATAAACAAGGTTTATAAATAAATCTTGAGTAAATTGACCGAATTAATCTTTCATGGTATTGAATGACGTATAAATGCGTCAGCGGTTCTTAACGATACAAATAACGCACATTTAGGTCGTCGTCTTGTAATGCGTTATTTTTCATTTTAGCACCGAAAACCTTGATTATTCTAGAGGCTTTCTAGTTTTTTGATCGCCTTTCAACATTTTTTTAAACAATCTATGTTATTTTTAAAGCTTCGACGCTTTTCCATTCAAATTAAAAATCGCTTAGAAAGCTTCTTTGATTTTTTTACGTTTAGCATTTAATAATCAAGATTATTTCTTTAATTTTTGGAATGAAATCATTTTAAATTTATTAAAAATCTCATCAGTTACAGTACTGATTTATGATTAGTTCTATCATCGAGTGTCATTTCTTTTCGCTTTATCTTATACGCAATCGTCACATTTTGATATTCATATAAAAATCTAATTTTCAATTGGATAAGGTTTTTTTGAATAGGGATTTACATCAAGCATTTACATGTAACTAATGAATTTCAAATACATTTAAAAAATCTGATGATTGATTCTGAAGGATATCATATTATCTAAAATTATTACATAATTTCTACACAAATAATACAAATTGATGAAGAGAGAATGATTTTTTGATACAATATATATTTATATAAAATAAATAAATACGTACATAAAATGATCTCGAAACTTATAACGATTTGTTAGAAAATGTAAAAACTATGTTCGTTACATTTTACAATAACAACGTGTAATGATATTAATATTGCGTTTCATATAAATATTTCTTTTTTTTACATAATACACTAATTTAATTAGAGTGATAAACGAAATACATTTAAAACTTACTTTTACAATTTCATCATCATATTTGGGAGAGCTAATTCACACCTATGTATTTCATTTTCACAAAAAATCCATCTTTACAAATATATGTCGTTCGCCAAGAATATTATTAGTATTTGACACTAACGGAGATTTGAAAATTTGAAAAACTAGAACTAATGAAATATATTATCGAGTATTAACTACATTTTTTTTTTATTATTCAAGAGCGATATTTTAATTTAAAACGTTTTAAAATATTAATTTACAGCCAATTTTTTTTCATTTATTCACTATCAATCGTAATTAATATATAATATTTAGGCGAAATCGCCTTACATTGTGTATGGTGCATAGTTTTCCCACAGATTTTTCAAAGAAAATCTCCATAAACGTTCGCGAAAATCAATTATAAACAATAATTCAACGAGGGGCCCTACACACATACAATATATTATTTTTATTTATAAAAACCGATTTACTAACCAATAACAATTGAACAAGTTGAATTTTATTCATAAATATTCGTGTGTTAAAACAATGGATCCGGTTAAATTATTCGCGACAAATGGATTAACCGTGAAAATTTATTATAATAATATATTATTCAAGCACGCTCATATTAATTTATATATCGCCGATACATTTTTTTTTTTAATAATTATCTATTTATTTATTAATTGTTTTACTTAATAAATAAAATAGCCGTCGTATGATTAAATACAAATTTAAATGATTACAGCAAAAATATATATATATTTTATTTTATATATTGAGGATAGGATCGAGAAATATAGAAAACTTCGTTAAAAAAATATATCGATATTAAAAAGGATTTTTTTGAAATATTGTTGTGTATTAAACGATTCCTGTAGATTTGATAGTCAAGATTATTAGCATTTAACGATTACAGCTTACGTACTATCCGTGTAACTAATGTATTCAATTCCGGTAATTCAGCTGTTGCATTAATTTGCAAAACGATACATAAAACTGCAAAATACGATCGAATAAATTATATTATTAATTTTATGGTACGTGTATATATATGTATATATATTCAAATCACTGTATGTATTTTTTTTACCGTATCGAATAATTAATATTAATCTAAGATAATCGATACTCGTGTGCGATAAATGTGTCATGTATCGATGAGCGTGCTTTAAAGCGATATATATCGATTGATTGTTACCTAAAGGTGTTATTCACGTTGAATGATTTATTATACATAACCGTTTTTATTATTAATTAATTCATTGACGAATACGTTTATTAAAATTAAAAACTTGCTCGTCGAATTCGGTGATAATTTGTTTCACTAATCGTTCCCAGGACAATATATCTTAACGAATACATCATTATAATCACTATGTTCATCCGATCCGATGATTATTTTTTAAGTTATACCAACAACGTATTATCGGAAAATAAAGGAACCATTCTGAAAAATGTTCACTTTCTTTATTCGCTTTATATAATTTCTTTTTTGTTATTTAATTGATCATGCTCACTGTACACTATTCACTTACTACGTATATATTTTCATATAATACATATTTAAACATTCGAGTTCATTCGGACTGTTTCTCAACTTCGGCTGTTATCGATACCTCTCTTATAAAATTGTGTGATGTTAGCAGATGATTTTAATTATTACTTTGAGCGATGAGTTATTTTATTTAGTTGGTTATTTAACGTGTTTATTTTTTTTTTCGTTTAAATTTGATTTATCATGCAGTTATAATTTTTTTAAATGTTCAATTTTATATAACACCATTCTTTAACCTGATCAAGACAATACAATAATGCAAAGCGAGTTGATTAACTATTATTGAACGATTATATGAGGCGCCGATAGCAACACGGCAACTGTTGCGATGATGGTGAACAGCGTGAAGATGATGAGGCAAAACCTGAAAATTAAAATTATACATTAGTTTTGTGAACACAATGCGAAAAAATGTACCAAACGACTTTTTTTTATAAATAAATGCTCTTATAAATTATAAGACATTTAATATTTACTATCAAAAACATATCTTACATTTACAAAAGTTATGTTATTATTGTGAAACTTCGTGTAATCTTGTTATATGAGGATAATCGATAGGATATGAGGAGAAAAATCTTTCGGGACAATGAACTCGATCTGAAGAAAACTATTGCTAGATTGTCTATCAGAATGTGACATTGAGGATTTTGCTTCGTAATCCGCTGTTGATGAAATTGTGTTTGGGGGCAGGTCGATGAGTTTGGAGGTTGATACTGTATTATTGGACTAAAATGCAGAATATACTCGAAAAGTGGCAACCAAATAAATTACCGATAATGTGGTTAGCATTAGAATATTATTCATCACTCATTGAATGCTCCTGAATTATTGGAAAAATAAATCTTATCCGGAAAACTCATTACAGTATATTTTTTTAATTATAATATTTGTCACAAATATTTTCAGAGGCGAGATTCAAAAATGTTTTGATCCGTCACGTCGGCTCGAAAATAACCGTGTCATAATAGTTACACGTGTCCTCAGTCTGTGGCGAGACATCGCCGAGTGTGCGTGTTATTTATGTGTCATATTTTTTTTTGAGTCGTGAAGCGATTACATATTATTTTATTTTTATATAAGATATTAATCCACTTTCCCTCATTTCTGAGGATCGTGACCATGTGCATGATTTACCTTATGGAGGACCATGGACATGGTTTTCATGGGAATATATAGTGCAGTGGTTTCCTGTTGCCTTCTGCACCGCAGTGATTTTTTATACTGAAGAGCGCTGCTGCCCGCTTCCCAGTTTATATTTTTGACAATTATTTTTTTGTAAAATGAAGGTCGTCAGCCTTCATCCCACGCTTCTGTTGATCAGCGTCACTCGGAAGTATTTAGAATGGTCTAAATACTATCTGGGCTTATTAGCAATTAACTTTAACGATCATAATTTAATTATAATCACCTCCAAGCTAATGCGTCATATTAATCAGTGAAAAAATCCAAAATATCGATTATGAATAACTGTTTTTATTCTTAGATTATTTTTTTTTAAAAGATCAGATAGTGATTAATATTTTATCAATCTTCTTAAAATTCTTGGGGTCTGTTTTCCATTATAAATAGACGGATCGGTTAATAATTATGAAAACGACAGAAAATACACAACCACATGTAAAAACAAATATAATGATTCTAAAACATTCTCCGGGAAATGATTAGTCATAATCCTTCTCAGGTTTCTTTTCTCAAATCTAAAAAAATAAAATTTAAGTTGCTGTCTAGAGTCCCGGTCGAATATCAAATTGTCTGAAATTTCATATATAGATATCAACTAATACCTCTTACATCTCAAGATAGTTATGTCTATTGCTACAATTTTTACATTTAAAAAAATAAGTGTGAAATTTTCACATTATTAACAATAGAGACAACAATAAATTAAGAGAATATATATAACTATTTCTGAGTCAGAGGAAAAGTCTTTGCCGCGGAATATTCCCATATTTTTTCTATACAATATCCAACTTCGATTGGATTACGCTGTTCGTGAATTTGAGAGCGATTAATGCTTTTTATTAGACAATGACGATAAAATTGTATTTTTTATTCTCTGGTTTCTCAGTAGAGAATAATTTGAAATTACAAATACATATATTTCAGTTTTGGGCAATATGTCCCGGAATTCTCCCGGAAACAGTTACCAACCCTACTTGTGCGTGACAACAATCTTATGGTAATATATGTTAACCGCGACTGAGTGTAACTTGTATTCTGAAAGATTAACCTCTCAATGACATCTATGAATCCCAGCATTTTTTTATGACATATAATCGAGATATATAATCCACCACTCTCGATTTTTTTTGTGATGTTTTTCATCTATCGTCAATTAAAAAAATATATTTATATGATATTACATTAAAAATAGATATTAATAACCGAAATCGTTTAAAATGTGGTTTTTCTGAAGGCTTTAAATTGAATATGAAGGGAATTCGTCTGGAATGAGGGCGTTTTTCAACTTTTTCACAAAGAAGCGGATACATTTGGACAACATTAAGCGCCATATAATTAAATACTTAAGACACATCATTCGATAATCGAAGTATGGCCTTCTGCAGATAATTATGGAGGAAAAAGTGTTTGATTGATTGATGATAAGCTATACAAAGAAGAATATATTGTAATTAGATAAAATTAATTATAAAATAATGGGTTATCTAAATATTTTTAATAAATCATTTTCGTTAAACTTCAATGGCAAATTGAAATGAAAACGATTGCGTAGCATGCATGTACACAAATTTAGCAGACATTTGAGCCCCATAGGGTTAATTACACAATTCGCGATAGTTGCGAGTTTCGAGCATTAATTTCAGATCTGCTCTTTGTGCGTCCCGTGTTGTATTAAAGCTTAAAGCTCTTTGAAGCTCCACTTAAACAGAGAGGGCATGGATGTAGGTAAGTGGGAGGGGGGGATGGGAATATGTTTGGTTAATGCAAATGGATATATAACTTGTTGTACAAATCCGAGCGTAATCCGGAAATTGAAACGCATATAACGAAGTGAAAGACGAGAGGCCCCGAGCACAATGCGACACGGGGTGGCTGGTTCGGATCAGAAGATGACTACGTAATCACGTGTTACAACTAAAATCGAACGGGGGAGGGCGGTATTGGGGAGGAAGGATTGTTGTAGTGGAATAAAATAGTATGGTAATCTCCAATTAGCTGATGATGAGGGTTGGTTTACCGCGGTTGGTAGTAAATATTTTACATAGTGATGCTCCATATATTTTTGTTCGTGCCAATTTGCAATCGATTTTCATGAATTCAGCAGATGTGTGCTAATTCATCGACGCGGATGAAATATTATTAATTTAATTAATTTTCCATATATTGTTTTTCGAATAGATGCTATGTAGATGTATTTATAATATAAAATATCAACCGTTTAATGAGAATAGACTATTAATTATGTTTGAGTTTACTCAAAGCGATTTTAAGTAATATTGCCTTGCAATATGCACTTGTGATGGCGTGCTTAATTTCCTGAGACGTTATCTTCTAGCAATCAGAACAGCGATGCTAAATCTGCGATGAATCTGAGAAGTGAGGATGTTTAAAAATAAATATTTAATAAGTTTTTCAACTTTCGCAAAAGCTAAAGAAAATGTTAATTCCATATTTCAATAAAACTATAGCGTTTTTTTTATGTTTAGCCTCTTGTCCATAAATTTAAATTAACAATCAATTCTTTTTTACGCGATTTTAAAAGAACACGGCCCACGAAAAAGAAAGTATTCAACAACTAGCGGAAAACTGTATTATTTCTTTCTTTATAATTTAAATTCTTGGTGGCAGCACGTGGGTAAAATATTTAGGGGTGCTGCGAAAGATTAAAAGTTAAAAAAGTATAGTATGTATATAATAGTGATTCAGTATGGACGGCGCGGAACTGCTCCGAGTCGCAGCGCAACACAGCGCTTAGCGACGAAACCCACCCACCCCTCTGCCGCCCGGCATCCATCCAAAACATGACGCTGATAGCGCTGATGAACACACAGCGCACTACTTCAACTTTTTTACAGCGTTTTTTGGTGGAACGCATCTACTGAATAAAACAAGACTTGTATATATCGATGTTTATGTCAAAATTAAACTCTTCAGCTGTTGAGACTTTTTTCCATGTATAAAAAAGTAAAGATATAACGTTATTCAACAATCAAAGTGTTATCATTATTTGATTAACGCTCAGAATTTCATTTTGAAATAATATGTGGTGAATGATTAATGGCAAACACCCGTGGCAGATTGATTTCACGCATCGTATTATTTTTAATTATGTAATTTTATTTAGGTTTATTAAGGGTTTTAAAATATTTTGTAAAATTATTAAGATTTTCCTATAAAATATAGAATTGTGAGTATTCAGAATAATCGAACGGGGTTTCATGTGTGCTTTACAACTTATATATTCTGAAAAATTGGATATTCAGCTATTATTATGTGATTATTGCAATAAAAAAATCAAAAAGAGGTCATTGCAATATTTTATTAGATGCATAAAATCAATCTGCCATTGTCGTATGTTAAACACGTATTGCATCGATAATCAACCCTTTCCATTCTGTCCACTTTTAGTCGAATCTATGAGTAATATCATTATATATTTATTAACAAATTTATTAAAAGAGATTTTTAATTAAATCAAAATAACTTTTGGGCCAATACGTCTGGCCCACGGAGTGGAAAATATTAATAAATATTTGAGTATAATTGATCTAGAATATTGAACATTTAATAAATCCTGAAATTCTAAGAGGATTGTTCTTGTATCGTTTAAATAATGTATTTATATCTTGGAAAATTATTCGAGATGCTTCAAGAATTTGGTGAATGAATTCTTTTTGAAACAGTATTGAGAGCTGTTTGATAATGGCAATTACTTACGTTTTTCAATACAAACATTTTTCAGGAGATTATAATTAAACGCGCTCAGGTGATATCGACAATCCATTGTTGCGGGACGAACCTCGCAAATTGGAGGGACGCTTTGAGAATCCGCCTCCCCTTTGTTCCCCGGGGGTGCCCCACCGGTTCTTGAATTAAAATCAAGAAGGGAATTAAATAATATTTTGTTTGATAACTCTGTCGGGGACAAAGGGATCCACGCGAAAGTATCCAGGGCCCGAGACGACGCCCATTGTCGTTTTGACAAACTCCACTTTGATTTTAATTAATTCGTTTTCTGGAAAACCGCAACGGCACCGGAGCCGCGCGAGTTATATGGGGCCAGGGACCGATTCGCCAAAATTGCTTTGGAATTCAGCACGAGCGCCGTCTCCGGACCGGGCAGAGTGCCCCATAAAATAATGGATAATTATATTCAATGCCTGCCGTGTCCGTGCCATGTTCCAGGGACCTGGTACACGTTGCCCACAATAATGTTTTGCAGTAAACCGGCTAAGTGGTAACGGCTATTGGCTACAGGATTTGCGCTACGAGAGGAATATTTGATATTCCCAAGATTACAGCCAGCGGAGACAATTTCGTTGGGTAGAGAAGAAAAATACCATTAAACATTAAACGTGAATTGGGTCGTTGCAATGTTATGATCAATATGACATGGATATGATATCTCTATTCCGATTGGATGCATTTAATGCGCATCAGATACGGTCTATGTCAGCGGTTCTCAAGTGAAATTTCACTGTGGCCGCATTATAAAAATCACCGGTCC
>JAGXCT010036930.1:0-54919 GCA_022495035.1 Philopotamus ludificatus | reverse complement strand
ACGCCTCACAGAATAAATATTATGCCATGAAAATATTTAAATAATGATGGATCTCACTGTTATGTTTAAACGTTAATAAAATACTCGTTAAAAGGAAAAATAATTCAGTAATCTGAGCAAGGTCATCATCAGCGCAGAGCCCTGCCTCATCCAACACCCTTCTCCATTTTATCCGGTCTGCCGCTATGTCGTTCCATCTTCCGGTAAGTTTTAATGATGCAGTGTTCCTCTGTACACAGTCCAACCACCTTTTTAGTGGCCGACTGTCATGCATCCTTGACACGTGACCGGCCCACCGGAGTCTGGCCATTGACGACAGCTGTGGCAGGTATATCCTTGTATAGTCAGTACAGCTCCTCGTTGCTTCTTATACGCCATTCCCCGTCGTCGAATATGGCACCAAATATTCTTCTCAGAATCCTCCTCTCCAGGATATCCAGTTGTCGCTCATCTTGTTTTGTCAAAGCCCAACATTCAGATCCATATGTTATAATATATCCAAAGGACCACCGGTTTGCTAGCATGGTTCCTCTTTGTCCTTTCAAATTGGTTTCATGTTATTTGTAATAAGTGAGCCGAGATATGTGAAACTCATCTTCATAAACATATTAATTTGAAACCGGTAAGTTTTTACAAAAATTTACAGAAATACAAAGTTTAATCAGTATTTACAGAAAGGAGCTTTGCATAAAAATGTATTTTATTAATAAACAACATTAAATGTTTTAAAATATGTAAAAAGAGGTTTTTAGACCAAAAAGTCGGATTGTCACAGTGTTGCCAACATAAAAAATGACAATACATCTATTTTTTTTGTTAAATTCATTTGATTCACAATTTTAATGAGTTGGAATTAAGATATATGTAAAAATTAAAATACAGTGAAACCACGGTTTTACGTTTTTGAAAAGACTGATAAAAAGGCTTATATAACTGAATTTACATGACACCAATTGATATTTTGAATAAACAGGATAAAATATCATTGACAATAATAGAATAGATAAAACAAACCGGTCATTGTAATTTAAAACTGATAAAAACGATTTATAAAGAAATTGCTACAGCACTGATAATTAAAAGTGGGACAAAGCTACTGGTATAACAATTTCAGATTACAAAATATATATTTTAATCAGTCTAGCATTCAGAGAATGAAATTTGACACTACGAGACAGTTCTAATCAAAACCATTATTTAATAGGAAACGAGTCTACACATAAAACACAAAATGCAGTACCGATTTTCACATTCAATATGAATCATTTTGACATAAATTAATTAAAAATTTTGAAATATTAGTCCAATTTATAGCAAATATCCAGTACTAAAATTATTTATACAATGCTAATTTAATTTCGTTCAGTCCCTTTATTTTCTCGGAAAATAATTTTCATGCAACACGTTAATATGATTCCAAATAAAACTTGGAATTAAAAATTATAATATTTATTTTAAATCCATATATGCATATGGAATACAAACGATAGATAAAAACGAAAGAAAAAATGACTTAATTGAATATTTTCATAGATTATAATTAAAACTCTTCATTAAAAAGTCTGTGTACAATTACAATGTAATAAAGGCACTTTTTATATAATCACTAAAACACATTTTTTGAGATTCAAGAACATCTTAAATAATTCCTCTTAAGATCACAGCTCAAGCACAATTCGGTAATGCAAAATTTTATTTCGCTCCGAAATTATCTTACAGTCGTACCAACAATTAATTATATTTAATTAATGCAACATTCTCAAACGTAAACGGTGTAATTAATTATTTGTGATGATGGAGATATTGTTCTGGATGTTCGGCTATATATAAAACATAAATTATAGGAACAATAAACACCAGGATCAAAGCAAATATTACTAGATGGCACCATTTGATTCCGAAGTCAGCACCCTTATTAATCTCTTGTAAAACGACGTTTTCTAAACTTGTACCGGCATTGGTATTAGCTATTAAAGGCACACTGGCATCATTGTGAAGATATTCACTATCACTATTATCATTTATATTGTACTTGTTGTCATATTGAGTTTTATTGTCTAATACGGTTTGGTAATTATCTGTGTAAATTCGCGACGAACCGCTCAATTCGACTGCATTTACTGAAGCGACGATCAATTTTTGTTGTAAATCAATATCATTTGTAATAGTATTTTTACCGACGTTGTTGGTCAGCTCTTTTAATTTTGTCGGCGAGTTACTACCGCTCGTATGAACTAGAGGCAGCGTCTCCGTCACAAGAGAAAACGCATTTATCGGGATTTTTAATTTGCCTTTGGCAAAAATTTCATTTTCTTTATGTATGTTATTCAGCGATTTTAAAGATCCGACCTAAAACAAACGTAAATAATAATAAAACGACATAAATATGCATAATAAAACAATGAAATGTTCAGTCGACTAACACTGCAATTAAATCGCAGAGCAATGGCTTGTAGCGTGTCACCATTTTGAACGTCTACTTCGACATGTTGTGTTTTAATCGGTTTTCGTACAGGCAGGTTTATCATATCTGACTCATCGTCGCTAGTTTTCGTATATGAAGTATATAAATCTTTTCCGACATACTTGATTCTGTAACAAAATAAACATATATATTTAATGGGATCGTTGTATTATTTGTCATTGAAATTAATATTGAGGATCAGTCACTTTGGCCTTTGCTTCATGGTCGAGCTGTCAGTCTGTCAAATGTTGACACATCACTAGTAATATTTTTAACAATAAAATCAACGACCATAACTATAATGTTTATTTAAATCCTCTACTAAAATCTAAAGTAGAATTCGCTGTATTTGTTATTAACTAACCCTTTCAAACATGACTTTTTTTTCTAAAATGTGGAAATCCGTTATCTGGAACAATAAGGATGCAGGAAAATATAATTTCATCTTTTTTTGGTCATCTAAAGTTTGATTTCGAATTACAGTATGATATACTATAACATATAATGGTTTTTGTGAGAATCATCAACTCGATGTAAAGTAAATAATTTATTTTATAAACAACGCCGAAAATAAAAATCTTATATGTCATATCAACGAGAAATAGAGACATCATGGAGAAATTCCAAAATAACATATTTTTTGCAGTTTACATGGCAATACTGACAGCACTAACTGAATAAATAAGGTTACGGTCAATGACAGGTTAAGCGCTTGAGAGGCCCCAGGCGCAACTCAATTTTGAGGTCCCCTCTCTTAAAATATTTTCACACATTGCGCCTGGGGCCTCAAAAAGAAAGGGAATCCACCTAAGGGGAAAACCGGCGCTGTGTACACTGATGATTTTGTATGGTTTTTAATTTGGGTGTTCGTAGGTTAAAGTTGCCTTCGCCCTTTCACAGTACACTGTAAAGTACTAAAGGTCCCGATGATAATAATGTGTAAAATAGCTTGTGAAAAATATTTAACTTACTGTACGTTAAACACATCATCGGTTGTCAATTCTGCAATAACCTCAGTTTTTATTTCTTTATAACCCTCGATGACAATTTTCTAATACATTGTGATGGTATCAGAATATAATCGTCGTATTTATAAATATGTACAACATTTTAAAGCTTTTCACCGACCAAAGTCATTTATTTCAAATAAGGCCATTCGATTGTATTTATAGAAACAGGGCGCACCGTCCATATGGCCATATTGTGCGGTGCACACATAAAATTAATTATTAATACACTAAACTTTTTTAAAATCATCGATTAAAATTCTAATTCTTTTTTATAAAATGATTTTTTTATTGTATAGGGGGGGGAGTATAAGGGCCCCAATTAAAATTATGCACACAAGCGCTGGATACTATCGGCCCGCGACTCTATAGCAATTTATCATAATCAATTTGATTATATTTTGAATGTTTTTAAAAAAAGCTAAAACTGTTCGCATTGTATTGTATTAGGTTTAATAACGATTGTTAAATAGGAATAATAAAAACATATTTCTCTTAGGATTAATCGAATGTTGTTTAGTATTGTCTATGGTGTGTTTGTTTGTAAGCCGGGGGTTGGCCAACCTGCGCTGTAGAGACCGGCGCGGTGTCAGGTTGACAAGTGAGCGAAAGCCGCCGGTATGGTGTCGGGTAGCGGCGGCGGGGGCCCGCTGGCCCGCGCCATCCAGATCACGAACATCGCCCCGCAGGCCACGAAGGACCAGATGCAGACGCTTTTTGGTTGTTTGGGCCGCGTGGAAGAGATTCGGCTATATCCGACTGTGCGCGATGTGGCGTGCCCGGTGCAGTCGCGCGTGTGCTACGTGCGCTTCGCAGAATCGGCCGGTGCTGCGGCCGCCGTGGCCGCCCACCTCACCAACACCGTCTTCATCGATCGGGCGCTACTCGTAGCTCCGGCACCTGGCCCCGGCCCCGAACTGCCCGATGAAGCGCGCGCATTACAATTAGTGGCGCCGCCGCCGCCATCTCACGCACCGCACTTGATCTCCGCCCTTGAAGGCGACCCGCCCAACCAGCTCATCCAGTCCCGTGATCCACGACTACAACTTGCTGGTCTACCACCTTATCCTCCACTACCAGCGGCTTATACTTCAGTCCAAGTCGACGAAATCCGCCGCACTTTGCTCGCCATTGACCTGCATCCAGATCTCACGTCGCAACAGCTCATCCAGCACTTCAACACCGCTGGCCAAGTAAAATACGTTCGTTTTTGCGGTAGAGATTCGGATAAATTACGTTACGCCCTAGTAGAGTTCAGCGAACAGGACAGCATATTAAAAGGACTGAAACTGAACGGAACTATTATCGAAGGACACTCCATCAAGGTATAATAATATATAATGCGAAAAGTGAAAATTCTGCATATTTTTATTGACTGAATATTTTTTTTGTGTCGCAGGTTCATCATGCGACGCAGGCTATAATAAAACCCCAAGCTAAAAGTAACGAAGCTGCACAAAAGGAGATTGAAGAAGCGATGTGCCGCGTCAAAGAAGCTCAAAATCTTATATCGGCAGCGATTGATCCCGTAATTGGTTTATTATCAAAAGATAAACGAAGGTAAGTTGAATTCAGTTATATTTACATTATTACCATAATGTGAATAATTAATAGAGCGTTTGTTTGATCAGATCTCGTTCTCGATCCAGATCTCGGTCTAGAAGATCCCGCAGATCCCGGTCTCGTTCCCGGCATCACTCACGAAGATCTCGTTCACGTTCCAGAAGGCGAAGACATAGGTCCAGGTTGAACAATAATATTGTATTTTATTTACAAAATTGATTTATTTTATTTAACTCGTTGAAATTATTTTATAGATCTCGTTCGAGTCGACATCGCAGTCATTCTCGAAGATCTCGGTCGTACGGCAAGGGTTCACGGTCAAAGAGGGATCGTTCAAGAAATCGCGATAAAGATAAAGAAAAAGAACGGGATAAGCCTAAGAAGGAAGAAAAAGAAAAGGCCGTTTCTATCGAAAAAGAATCGTCTGTAGAAAAAAAGCGTTCACCGTCGAAGGAAAAACGACGCTCTCGCTCCAAAGAGCGCAAGTCTCGCGATCGTAAACTTTCAAAGTCACGCGAACGAGATAGGAAACGTTCTCGTTCGAAGGAAAAGAGAGAGAGACGCAGTAGATCGAGAGGTAAACGTCGATCGAGATCTAGAGAACGCAAACGATCGAGATCGCGGGAGAGGAAACGCTCCAGATCGAGGGATCGCAAGCGTTCTAAATCTCGGGAGAGAAAACGCTCCAGATCGGCGGAACGCAAACGATCGAAATCGGCCGATCCTAAACGATCGCATTCTAAAAACGGATCCAAGAGTCAAAGAGCAAAATCGCCTTCCGTCGACATGAGAAATCGTGAATCTCGCGATAGAGACGATCAGCCGAAAGTAGCGCGCGATTACGACGAAGAGGATCGCGGTTTCGAAGCCGATTGCGCTTCCGGAAAATCGGAAGAATACTCGGCGACTCCGGACGCGCGCGGAAAAGACTCCCCCGACAACATGGATATATCGAATTCTCCTTGAATAATTAATTTATTCGAATCTTATTTATCTTCTCTTTGGATGTGTAGAATTTAATAATTATATCGTTTAAAATAAGCTTTGAGCGAGTAAACATATAATTCAAAGTGGCGGATTTCCTCTTAGGCACATACGGTCTGGGGCCCTCTAATTTCAGGGGGCCTCAGAATGTTTTTTTTTCATAAAAATATTTAATAACTTAGCAGTTTTCCCTAAATTGAATTAACAAATAAATAACATCAGCTATGGCATGTTTTTCGGGTAGTTAAAGCATCGGGGCCCTCGGCATTATAGCCCTGCAGGAGCCTTCAATGCTCATGGGGCTCTAAATAATACATACTTCTAAGATCGAGATCGGTAATATTGATCATCGAAATGCTAATAAAAAAATAAGAGAAGCATTAAAAATTAAAAAACTTAATTTTGTGTTTTTTTGGGGGGGCCTCAAAATTAAATTGCACCTGGGGCCTCTAAGTGTTAAATCCGCCATTCATGTAAAATAATTCTGTGTAAAAATCATGAACAAAAATATTTTGTCAGTTTATATTGTTCTAAATCTCTATTCCAGATTCAAATGTGAATAAAAGCAGAGGCGGCATTATTATCTGGATGAAAAGAAAGAACGAGTTTATTAAATATTTTCTTTTATTCATTTAAAAAACTGTAACATAACAAATTTAAATAGTCGGACGTCGGCAATGTCGAATAATGTATTCACATTTGAGTCTCGGATGATAAATAAATACATTCAAGTCGTTATCTCATAAGTATTTCATGTAAAATTATTATAGTCACAATAAAACGGCAAAATAAAATGTTGTTTCACTGTACAAATAAGTTTTTATAACAATAATACAAAAATAAATATGTAAAATAAATAGTATTAAATATGTATCGATATTTAATATAAATAAAGTTATGGCAATTTCAAATAAACGTGTCAGCGCGAAATCATGATAAGATATACACAATATAATCTTACTATAATTGAAATTCATTTAAAAGCTACTCCACAAGGTGAAAATTAATTACAAATTAGTTTTTCCAGCCGTGTCGAGGAATATTTCCACCGTATCGTGTAAAAATTTTGCAATATCATTTTATTTGCGGAACGTTTCAATAATTACGTTCCGTTTTTGATCGTAGCTCTTTGGAGGATCTGCACTAGGAGTACATTGATATACATATCGGTTGCTGTGTCATCGGTCAACGTGCCATCTGTAGCTTGGTCATAGTCGTAATACATAATATTTACAAAAACGCATGTTCTCGTTCACACTCACAATTGAGTTATCACATTATAATTAAATTATATATCGTCGAAGCTGGCGAATTCGCCTTTCCATGCGTCTTTCGACTTTTCAGATGCTGCGCTACTAAAAAAATCGTCGCCGTCGAACGGATCGCTATCCCTAGCGAAAATATTGACGGATTCGGATTTTTTTATATCGAGATCGGGTTTCGTTCTCGGCTTGTTGCCGAATAATTTTTTGCCCTTGTTTTCGGGGATCGGAACATCTTTTCCTAAGCCTAAGTCAAATCCTACATTCTTCTCTATCTTATCCTCCTTTGCGTCCGACGGAACCTCTTCGCCTTCCGGTATTACATTTTTACGACAACTATCTCCGTTGTTATCCGTAATTCTTAATATTCCGTTCCTGGGCTCGGGCGAAAAATCGTCTTCGAACAAGGATCTAGTGGAATTCGGAGAAGTGCGTGGCGGTGGACGCCCTGATGCGGGTGAAACGTTTACATTTTCCGAACTCTGATCTTTGTCGTACTTAAAACAAGTAAAATTGGTTAATCTCGGCACGGGAGACTGCTTTTCGAGATTAGAATAAGATCCTTCGTACTTGGAACCTTTACGCAAAGAGCTACTATTCTCCACGAAATCGTTTTCAAACGGAGAGTTTTGCGACTTTGGCGAGTCTTTCTCGGAAAAGTCGTTTGAAAATCTAAATCTCGTGCCGTTTTTAGAAGCTATCGGCGAATCCACTTCCGAATGGTTAAAATCGTCGAAGAAATGATGCTGATGCCTTTGTCGAGAAGACGGAGATGTCGCTTGAGACGGGGAAGGAGATCTATCTCTGGAATAGTTATCTTGGAACGGTGAACGATGCTGTCGATGACGTGCCGGGCGTGGTCTATGAGACGAAGTCTGAGACGGTGCAATACGACTTCGAGAACGCTCCGCACCTGAACTTCCGCCGCCTCCGGAGCGTCTCTCTCCTTCACCGCTACTTCCCGATCGTCTCCAACTACGATTTCCCATTGTGCAACTATATCTGCAATATAAATTAATATATTAATAAGGTATTATTCGTCGTGATATAAATATATATATATTACCTGTGCGATGGATCGTCACCTTGCCATGGTGGCTCTCCTCTTCTTCTACTTTCTCTTCTTCCTACGGTGCTATAACCCCGTTCTATGTAAAATAAAATTATTATAATAATGCATATTTAAATATGATAAAAATAAATATCGCATACCATCAGGCCTCCAATGATCTTCGCCCGGCCACGCCCTATCTCTGTGCATTTCTCTACTACTAGAACGTTTACAAGGAGACAAACGTCTACCCATATAATCTCGATCGTCGCTCCACCTAATAATACAGAATCAATTATAATGGATATTTCATATATAGACAAGAGCAGCATTTTTCAACCTCTTTACATCTGTGGATTGAATGAAAAATAAGACAAATAAAGGGCAATGTAGGAGAAGATCGGCAGAAAATTACAGTAGGTAGGCTCGGTTGAAGAATACCAAACTATGCATTTGAAATGAAACTATGCTGGTCTTCAACTTCTATACAAGTACAGTGGAACCTCTCTTAACGAGCACCTCGCATAACGAGTAATTCGCATAACCGAGCAAAAATAAAGTGAAAAAATTGCATTCTTAACGAGCGTCATTTCACATAACGAGTGACGCAGAAAAGAAGGAAGTCTAAACGTATGACGCACTTGTGTGTGTTGGATAGTATTTCTGGCAAGAAGTTATGAAGGAGAGTTTGGTATTGAGGAAATGTGAAGAAACAATCTTCTGATTTGTCAGTACTGAAAGCATGGGAAACTGTTTCATCGTACATTGAGAAGCATCATCCTAATAAGGAGGTGGCTATGCGTGCTACAAACATATTCAATGAAGAGAGTCAGCTAAAACAAATGTCTCTAGACAGCTTTCTAGTAAAAAAAATTAATTATTTGTCATAAATTAATAAACAATAAGCTAGTTTCGATTTTTAAATGTTTTTATCTAGGTTGTTACGATCTTTAACAGTTAATAATTTTATTTGAATAAACGTTAAAAAAAATATTTCATGGAACGCTTATCGTGTTTTATATTGATTTATATGAGAAAATTAGTTTCAATTTACGAGTGTTTCACACAACGAGTAAGATTCTGGAACGAATTATGCTCGTAATGAGAGGTTCCACTGTATTGAGAATCTCTAGACATCGAAAAACAATATCAAGGGGACCCACAATTAAGGTCGTAAATTTTTTTACTCTATAAAATTTCTATAAAATAAATACTCTATAAAATATATTAGGTTTTAAATTAAAAATCTCAACCTAGGACGTTAATTTTTTGTCGTGTTACCTCAGCCACACGAGGACAGACTGCAGGATCAATTTTAGGGTTTAAGTAGTTCATTCAGTAAATAATTAAGGTTTTTTAATAGCCTTTTTTGACATAATGACGCACTCAACTGATTTAGTTGATCACAGTACAACTCTTTACGCATTCTATACTTTCCTCAGACCTATTTAACTTATACGGGGGGTATATCATGAGAAAAGCCCTAGAAAACTGGGAAGGCGGATTCAAAATAGCAGGTAAAAAAAATTGAAATCTAAGATATGCTGACGATACAACATTGATAGCCACCAACGAAGAAGAAATGAGCGATCTGCTCAAAAGAGTTGTCTGTGAAAGTAAAAACCAGGACTCGAGATCAATATTACCAAAACTAAGGCGATGATAGTCGACAGAAATCAGCTATCCATATCTGTTAATCTTCCGGATTTGGAGAGTGTTGAAGAATTTCCATATCTCGGATCACTACTTACAAGTAACGGAAATTGTGAGGCAGAAATAAAAAGGCGAGTAGGGATGGTTAAAAATGGGATGTCAAAGCTATTGACAATTTAGAAAAACTTGAGGATATCCAAAAAGACAAAAAAAAACATTTAGTGTTGTCCGATATTCTCTTTTTTTTAATTACGGCATAGAAACCTGGACCATAAAGGAGAACATGAAAAATGATAGACGCCTTTAAAATGTGGTGCAGGTGACGTTTGCTGATAATACCATGGACGGTTAAACACACAAACGTGTCTGTCCAGGAAGAAATGGGGAACGATAAAGAGGACCGACTTTCAACTACACGTCTCAAAAAGATTCTTCGATGAAAATAAAATATGAGATTAATTCTCATACTTTATTCTCAAGAGGAAGCAATGGCTCACTAGAAGGAGACTCGAGATTCTATTACTCATCTAGCTGAAAATAGGTAACAGTTTACAGCCATAAGATGAACAAACTTGATAAAATACATACTTGTCATCGTTGCGTGACTGATGCCTTCGCCTCTGCCTATCACGTCCACTTCCCGAGTCGCGTCTTTCGCGTGATCCTGCAGAATCCCTCCTTTCACTGGATCCAACGGATTCATGCCTAATTATAGAATAAAAAATACATAAATAAAATAGTAATTAAATAAAAAATATTCAGATGACAAACCTTTCTCTGTGATATGATCGAGCATGCGTCGATATATCTCTCGGCGGAGGGTCTTCTTCCCACGGTGATACGTCACGAGACGACGATGATGTTTGTCCTATATACAATCATTACCGATAAATATAGGAACGATTAAATTATTATATATATATTATAAAAAGATTATTACTTGTACGCCAGCTGGTTTTTGGATTTCGACGATGTCTGCGAGTAGGAGCGTCGGAATAATTACGCGGCCAACATTTGACCTGTTGCAAGGGAGATTCTTTCGAATCGGACGACCAAGGCGACGCTCCGTCTTCGCTGGGAGGCGGAGGAGAAGCACGCCTACCGCTTGGAAGCAATGCCCACGCGTCGCCGCGTTTACGCGATTTGCTACTACTCTGTCGGCTGCTATCTCTATCGCGATCCCTTTCGTCGGCTCCAGATTCTCTTTCAGCTAATTAAAAATATAATGAATAACACATTTGAAATGATGAATAATTTTAATGAGGATTATTATACCTGTGAGTATATTTTCCGGCGAAGATCCACTCTGAACGTCGCTTATAGAGCCGGATACGAGCGGGACGGGCGTCGTCAGTTGTATCGGTGTAATATCGGGCAATTCGATCGTCTTCTCCGGAATTTGAGCGGCTTCTTTAATGATCAACGGAGATTTTCTAAAAGCATCGTCTGGATTCGTCAACGAGAGAGAGTTATCGATGCAATCGAAAAAATCGGAATGATCGAATCCGTCTGATTTTTCGTCCGATTTTTTCCGCTCTTTCGGAACTTGAAGCGGAGCCGAAGACGGCTCCTCCGATAGCTCTGCACTCAACGGTCGAGAAATATCTTCGACTGTGGATAGATCCCTCAACGCAGCATACCTGTCCACATTGGACATGGTACTTTTACTTTTGTTATCAAAGCTTTTGATATTCGTATCCAGCGTTATGTCGATGTCGGGCGTCGGAGACATGCTATTCTTCTGAATGTTATTTATCGTGTTTTTCAATTCTTCTAATTTAGTACTCGAGGGAGAGGGCTGATTTATTTTCACCGGCGATATATTCAACGATTCGAAGTTTGCGTTGAGGATAGACGAGATGTTATCGACGTGACCGATGGACGAGTCGCACGGCAAATCCAGTTGAGAATTGATAGAATCGTGTTCTTCGGCGTTCGGTATGATCGGATCGTTTGCGACCGGAATGTTAAGACTTTCGGCTTCTATTTCGCGAAACACCGCATATCGATCGTACGAATCTTTGTTTGATTTATCGAAATTATCAAAATTCACTTCGAATACGTCCGAGTTCGACGTGAAATTTTCTTCAAAGTTGACTTCAAAATGTGAACTCTTCTCCTGGGGCTGTAACGGGGGTCGCTCGGCAACCTTTGGCGGTTGTTCAGCCGGAGTTTCCGTTTTATTGCTAGTTTGTAAATACTCGTGTAAATGTCCGGTTAATTGCGCTAAAGTCATACGGGAGAGAAGTTCGGCGGGCATGTGCAAACGTCCTGCTAATTCGTCCATTCCACATGTTAAGAGTTGAGCCAGCGTGATATCGAGTCCTGGAGATGGTCCGGTCGAAGGGGATGGCACAGTACGTCGAGGCAGAGCAGGTGCTGGGGCTAGATAGTCATCTTCGTGCGTTATCGAAGAATTAGGCCAGTTGATTGGATTGATTAATATTTGTCCGGGTGGGACTGGCGTCGATGTCGTCGGACGTCGACGTGCAGGAAGAGGTAGCGGAGGACCTACACTTATATCAGTTAGTTTTTCCACTGGCTTTTTCGGCGGCAATGGAGGCGGCGGCGATTGGGACGGTTGAATGTGTTGTTGTTTTCCTGATTGAGGACGCTGTCGAATGCTTGATTTATCAATAGTAATCTAAAATTTGAAAATAAATTCACGTTTAACACAAAAATAGATTATATCTACTCGACGAATTTATATTATTTTTAAACCATCCTAAAGATAATACGATAATCACCTGTTTAGAAACTTTGGGCGATCTTACGGATGGCTCTGGGGGTAACGAGACTTGCAGTGGCACTATGTCACTTTTTAGCGCCGCACACAAGAAATTAATTCTACTCGACTGATCCGATATGATTTTTGTGTCTGGCAATTTTATATTTTTCTCGAAAAGCAGAGTACTTTTAGGAACTGGCGGAAAATCTATGGAACTACTAACGAAAGGATCATCTTTGAGCGATTCGGCGAAAGGATCAGTGTTATCAAAGGGATCTGTTTCGGCGAACGGATCGGAACTAAATAGTGTAGTGTTGCTGCTGAATAATTGTGCTGCGGAATTCGGTTTCGCTATGCTGACGGAGCCTCCCGACTGACGGCCTACAGACGTAATAGTCGTGAGCAGCTCGGTCTTAGGACTGAGATCGAATTTTGATTGGAATAAATTTTCCGCGGGCATGACTACGCCGCCGACCAAATCTTTTAGAATCTTTTTTGGTGGATTTTTCAGCTCTTGAAAGAAATGTTTTTTATCGACGTACGGTTTACTTCGTCCCGTTCCTAATGGATCTAACTCTGTAAATACGTCTATGACCGGTCCGATTGTAAGCTGGTCTAATAAACTCTAAAAAAAAAAATGAAAAATGATATTACAAAGCATCGATATAATCAACGATATTTATTTAATTAAACTTACCAGACTTATTGGATCCGAAGGCAACGGAGAAACAGAAGTAGTAGTATCTAATATTCCAGGAGACGATTTCTCGACGGGTACTTTTTCGACGGGGTTTTTATTGACTATATTCCTAGGACTTTGATGGATGGGTAAGCTGGGTATCGGGGAAGCTGTGGCAGTTGGAGATGGTAGTGGTGCTACACTAGTGGTGGTTGTTGTTGTCGTCACGACTGTCGAGACAGTACTACAACTGGGAATTTCAAAATTGAAATGAGTTCGGACTGGAGGTGGACTGAATGGTGAGCCACCGTCGCTGGTTATGCTGGTAGCTGTGCGTAAGCCACGAGAGCTATTAGGAGGCGGAGGTAAAAAGCCCTAAAATATAAGCGTAAAAATTATATTACTTATTTTGAACAACGGGAGTCGTTACATATTTAAAATACATGGTATTTATGTACCATTCCAATCTATTTTATTATACAAACTATTACCGGAGCTGGTGTTGGTGTAAAGGAATCTCCAAACGGATCGGTTGGAGGTGTCAACCTTTCCATTTGATGTAGCCCCCTTTGTAATGAATTTAATTCTTGCTCTAAGTCTACAAGTTCGGCAACAGTATTGCCTGCAGATGTTGCCGCACTACTTCCATTAGTACTAGTTGAAGCTTGCAAGGAACTAATGACGTTACTACCTAAACGAGATCGTGTTATACTTGCAGAGGATTCTCCATTCTAAAAATATTAATTTATTATCAACACATACGTTGTATTAGACCCAGAATTAATGTCTTATTTGATTAATGAAACTCAATCTCAAATTTTCAACAGTTTAAATTAAAATGTATTCATAGAAATTTATTATTTAAATGGCCCCTGCCACCTGAGGGGCATTACGCCATCTCTGCAGGTCCCGGGCCTCCTCTACTTATCGGCCAAGCCCCACAAAAACACGTCCACCTCAACCCTGTCATTCCAATGTAGTCTCGGCTTGTCAACGGGGCGGATAGGCCTAGAGTTCTGAACAGTATGGATCAACCTACCGCTGCCAATTCAGGTTAAGTGCCCTGCCCAACGTAGGCGTTGCATGCAAATGTATGAGGACAATGGTATAACCCCATACCCATGTATAATGGCCATGACTTCGTTATTAGATCGCATGTTTCTATATCCGGAACTAGCCTCATCCAGACACAGTCCAAAGATCCGTATTATTTCTCTCGAACCGATCAACATGATGAATGTCCCGGCTTACAAGAGATCATGACGGCACGCACAGGTTATCACCAGTATATTTCGCCTCGAGAGCAACCTATTGCGCAGAAATTTAGATAGGGCATAATAGCACCGATTTGATTTTTATATACGGGCAAAGATTTCTGTACTTTCAGAATTATCCTCAGTGATTGTGGTGCCCAGGTATTTGAATGATTTAACCCACCAATAGATCCGGACCCCACATCCACCAAGGTCCCCTCTCTGCCCGATCGTGATACTATCATATATTTGGTCTTGGACCAATTTACCTCCAGACCTAGGTTGAAAGCCGCTGCCTTGAAAGCACCGAGCGACTCGACAACATCATTCTTACAGAGACCGACAATGTTAACATCGTCAGCGTATGCCAGCAGTACCGTATCTGATACTGCTGGCTGAATCGGTGTGGCAGGCTCGATGTGCATTACAACCTCCAAGGCTAAATTAAATAATATTAGAGATATAGCATGAAAGGGCTATTACATAGCCCCAACCGTTCTTATCCTGCTCACCAAGCCTGAAACGCACGACCTTGTTAAGTTTTTTTGGGAGACCAAGTTCGTTAATGGCACTTAATAATTTTTCTCTAAGGACGCTGTCATACGCCTGACGAAAGTCCACAAATATGTAGTGAAGATCAATGACATACTCCCTGGATTTCTCAATCATCTGTTTGATCGTGAAGACCTGGTCCACCGTGGATCTGCCTGGTCTGAAGCCAGTCTGGTAGTACTATAAGGGTCTCCACGTAGGGAACAAGACATCCCAAGAAGATCTTACTAAATATTTTATATGCCCCATTAAGGACCATGATAATATTTCATTATTTATGTAAGGGACATATTACAGCCACGTTGTAAGGCATCATCTCATGCCGAAAAACAATATTCAAATAGAATACTGTTGGAAAAAAATTAACATATACGTTTTTCCAAGAAGACGAACTGAAAATGACTGTTTTTAATATCGGGTTTCGAAAATGTGTCATTAATTCTGGGTTAATATAATTAATATAAAAAATAACAGATTGTATATACCTTTGTAGTTTCAAGAGTTGCCGTGGACAAGTATCGACCCGATGAAAGAATAGATTTACCCTCGAGTTGTTGTTTCGCTAATTCAATTTCTTTTTTCTTAAGTTCAAACACTACTTGAAACAAATCGCGCATAGCAATGACTACCTGCAAAACATAGATCATCGCATTAAATAAAATCCACGCATAATATAAATGTATTGAAATTAATTATTTTAAATACCTGGCTAGCAGCTTTATCAGTCTTTATACCAAAAAATCTATGCCCGGTGTCGGGCGAACCAAATATATAACCGAACGCTCTAGAATCGCTCATGTCTTGTGCTATAAATGAAATCTTGTGAACAGGATGGTGATATAACGAGTCCTGAAAGTAGAATACAATATTAGAATCGTTGAAACGATGCCGATTTTTATGTAATTTCGATTAATGTGCTCACTCCAGTCTTTTCATCGCGCAATCTCAGTCCGTCGATTGCCACGTGAACCGATATTCTCTGTTTGTGTTCACCGGCAGCTCGTATTGCCATCTTTAGATCTGCGAGAGCCTCCTGACACATTCTATCGCCGCGTGCCTCCGCTACTTCAAGTATACCGATAAGTTTTGCCTTGAAGAATACCCCTTCGCCCAAAAAACGGGAAGGCTCGTTTTTATCTGCACAACATACGCAAAATTATTCTACAAATCGGAACATTTTAAAATGAAATAATATTAAAATAAAACAAATAATTTAATTATTACCCTCGGCGCAATTATGAATAAATTTTAAACGCGGTTGGCCTTGAATTACATTAATATTTAATACATACAGGGTAATTCGTATTAGTGAAATTTTTATTATATTGTATTAGTGTTAAAAATTATTAGCCAGTACCAAAAAAAATATTAAACATGTAAGAAAATAGTCATTTGATTTGCGAATCATAAATTAACGAAGCAATAAATGACTATATTCGTTAAGACATAATAAAGTATGCGTGCTTAGAAACCGTAATCGATATATAGATCATGTAAAGTACAAATGCGTGTTTACATAAATTCGAATTCAATATACAATGATAAGGATTTTAAAGCGTGATGATGCAAAGTGATGTATGAAATCTCCGATAGTAATCAAACATGCAAACCATTAATAAAATCTGATACCAAAACCAACCATCATGGTCATGCTGACGATATATATATATAGATTAT
This sequence comes from Philopotamus ludificatus, assembly GCA_022495035.1. Classification (NCBI taxonomy): domain Eukaryota; kingdom Metazoa; phylum Arthropoda; class Insecta; order Trichoptera; family Philopotamidae; genus Philopotamus; species Philopotamus ludificatus. Next base: position 38,046 of record JAGXCT010036930.1, on the reverse strand, counting down.
CTACACGAATAAAAAGAGTATATCGATTAGCAAACGGAAATTGCTATATCCATTGAATAAGTTTTCGCTTACTAGGTTTACACATCGTGGTTGGTTAACTAATTTATGTGCTATAAACATATATTGAACAATTAATTTCTTTCGCCTAAAAAAAATCCTATGTTCAACATTAAAAACTCACCGAATGGTCTCAACAGATGCTGAAAATGGCAGACTTGCATTCTGAAATTTGTTTGTCCCCGCTTCACGTAAAAATTGGATTAGCCAACAGCTCTATATTCTTTACATGTTGTTTACATTATTTCTTCACAATGCGTAAACCTGCCAATGGTAGTTCAAATAATGTTTTTCATTTTTCTTTTCATTGAAACAATAGGGAATATCCTTTTTTAAATAAAATTGTTGATACATAGAAAAAAATTGCATGCAGAAAGATAAAATTAATATTAAAATATAATTATTTTATTTATATGTAAGTGTATTCATGCAGGTGCTGTAACTCTAAGTGACGAGAGATAAAAATATTTTAAAACTATATATCGGTCAACATTATATTGTCAAAATAGCAAAATTTACATAGAATAAAATAGTATTTTACATATACGCCGAGTTATAAATACACTTTCCTAATTCATTCATACGGATTCTGCGTATCGACAAATTTAAATAGAGTACAAGATCATTTTCACTCTGTTGTGAACAATATTCGAGATGCGGGATAATAAATTTGCATGTTTAATATGCGTTTAATGTAATTAAATCACCGAGAAGAATAATATGCAGATTTAGAAACGTGACGATTTCTCAATTGAATATTAATAACCACGAGCCGCTAACACATAATTTGCAAATAGCAAAAAAATAAATGGTGAAATTTATCGTCTCATATAACAATACAATTAGCATAATTTTCATAATCGATCGATGCCATAAATTAATTAAAAGAAGGATAAATCTATTATGCGGTAGATACATTCATCTTTTTATGCAATAAATGCATTTTAATATCTCCTTTTATGCAATAAATACGTCTACGGTATCGTTTTATGTGTTCAAATGTTCCTTTTTATGCAGTAAATAGATAATATTGTGCGGTAAATACGTTATAATGCGGTAAACGCGTTTTCATGCTCATTTTCATACGGAAAATGAGTGTGAATGTCTCTCTTCTATCATTATAGGCGCAACAGATCTATCGTAGAGCATCATCTAACACCCTTCTCCATTTTATCCGGTCTGCCGCTATGTCGTTCCATCTTCCGGTAAGTTTTAATGATGCAGTGTTCCTCTGTATACAGTCCAAACACATCAGTATTGGTCTTTCTGTTCTCAGGGGACAGGAAGACTTGTTAGCCATAAGCCTTTATGGCGGCTGACTGTCCCGCATCCTTGGTACGGGACCGGTCCACCGGAGTATGGCCACTCTGACAACAGCTGTTACCGGTATGTCCTTGTATAGTCGGTACAGCTCCTATAAAGCCCCAAATATTCGTCTCCTCCAAGATATCCAATTATCGCTTATCTTGTTTTTTCAAAGTCTAACATTCAGAGATCCGTATGGTAGGACGGGCCTGATGAAAGTCATGTAGAGCTTGACTTTAGTCTTCTTTGTGCTGTACTCTTCGACTTTCAGGGGTTCAAGGATTCGTCCTGGGCTTATGGGTACGTATTATGTTTTGGAATGTCTCTTTTTATGCGGTACAAAACTTATACAGTCCTTTTTTATGCGGTAGATGCGTTGTACAGCAAAAATATTGCGCATAATACCAAATCAATGGATTAAAATAATCAAAAATCGCAATAAAAAGTTTATGAAAATATTTTTAAATTCTAGAAGTTTATGCAATGCATATTTTGAGGTTATACTCTTTTGCAAGGTTTAATAATAAAAAAAATCGTTACTGGAATTTATTGTTCGAGCTCGAGAGGTCATCAAATCTGAATTGAGAAGACAATGATGATGACAAAAAATTCTCAAATACAACGCGTTTGGTTTTGTTACATGACAATGCAATTCTATTAGAATCTGCATTTTTATGCAGTTTCAGGCATGAAAATCTTCGCGTTGTAATTTGGAATCTCAAACAATAGCAAGATAATTATTTTGTCTTCTGCTTCATTATCATTTTCAGATTAATAGTCTTTCTCGTATTCGCAAATAGCAAATTCGATGCCTTAAATAAAAAATAATATGGCAAAATGGTTCTCGTAGGTTATATGGCCTGGCACACGGTTATATTGTGGAAATATTGATCGAAAAGACAAGACTACAATCTCGAAATTATATCAAGTCGCCGCGGGTCCAACGGACCCATTGCTATACACGAATTTGCGTATAACGCCATGGCGCCGTTTTATTATTAGATTGAAATGTGCGATTTTCCTTGACAAATTAACCTTGTCGATTGCGGTCCGCAATTTTGAAACGAATCCGAAAACTCAATATCTATATTTATTCGCGACATGGATACGCCATGACAAGCTCAATTAGCCGTCGTAAAAAACCTACTCTAAACCCATACGAATTTATTAATATCAAATAAACACGGCGATCATGAGATTCCGCATTTGTGCATCCGCGAATAGCGAAAGTCAACAAATATCGAATATCGCCGAAATCGATAATAACAATAACCGCTAAATATATTTAAACTAATGCTCTCTCACGGCTATTTTTAAGCCGCTACTCATACAATTTTGCGATACGTAGAATATTTGTGCAATTCTTACGGGTCAATCCCTCGGGAACTGGCGAAAGGTTGACGCAAGGTCAAATAATAATCATGTGTGAAATATGTCATCGGGGTGACGCCATGTTTTTAAATGTTTCAATGGCCGACGGTTGGCAATCGTGGATTAATCATTTTGGCTCTAATTAAAAAAAAATCGTCCATGCAATTTTTAATATTCAATATACAATTTTTAATTTGTAATCGAGATCGTTTATTATGAAATAAATTCGACGATTTAAACTCTTTCGTTTCGCGAAAAAATTAGCGATCGCACGTAACATGTGCCCGGATGTATCAGATTAAAAGGGGGGCCTCGAAATTTCGCTGGGGAGTGGTGCATGCATGCTCTGTGAAGCGCGTGCGGCAAGCACTAACATCCTCGATGATGATGATGACGATGATTGATGTTCGGCGGTTTTTTTTTTTTTTTTGTTTTTGGCGGCGGGGGATAAAATCAAATACACAACACACAAACACACGATTTCTGTGCGACTCACATTTGCAGGGGCTCGTCTTCTTGCGTAATGTTTGCATTGGGAACTCTGCTTGCGGTAGCTTGTGGTTGAACATAGATGGAAACAGAAAAACACTGGTCTCACCGATTGCGTTTTCCCGAATAGCGAGCCAGTAAACATGTCACAGTCATGGCACGGTCAGAACATGTCGACTGTAAACAGTGAGAGCGGCACGTGCAAGCGGCGCCCTGGCCGCGCAGCTCGATACTGGGCCGCGCCGCCCCTGATCGATACCGCCCTGTCTCCGCCTCCGCCACCCCCTCTACACGTCTAATTACACTTTACACCCTGCAACCGAATCTACAACGAAAATACAATAAAACAAAAGAAATACGCTGTCAACATTAATTATTAACAAAAGAATCTAACTTTTTTTCGAAACGAAAATCTTGAATCAAGGCTGTAGTTCAACTCAGGGGTAATATAAACCAAACTCGATGCGAGATTGAAATTGAGATCGAAATGAAACGAAAAGTCAAACGGAAATTTTCAGTGTCAACGAATGAGTCCTTAAGCACCACACTCACAGTCACAAATCTACATACATTTTCCCCAACAACTTAAACGAATACACCATCAAAGTTCACAAATAACGAATGCTGAAGAAGAACTGAAATTATAAGCGTCCGCGTAGACCACATTAGTAAATATGAAAGAAAAATTAAAATTGGTGCAAAAAAACCAAGTTTCCATATTTTTTTTTATATTTATTTGACGATGTATGAATGACACTGGTTTAATCGTCTTCTTTGATCTATCCATTGTTGTTCTGGACAAGAAAATGGCTTCTCCCCTAAACCACCCCCGTATTTTCTTCACCCAGGACGTCTGGTTTAATATTAATATAATAATAATAAATCGGCAGGCTTGCTTATTATTCCAGGATCCTCTGCATTCTGCATCTTGTATCCCAGCTACTAAGATGAAGCCAATCAAATCTTTTCTTCTAGTGATATATTTAATGCAGAGAATAATCCCTTTGAAACATATGGTCGAGTGACTTAATTCTTCAACTCTTAGTTTCTTAGTTATTCTACTTATTTGAGCAGTCCGGTATTTTTTTTCGATTGTTTATGTAGATTTAGAGATTTATTAAACCATTACTCTGTCTTCCCCGTTTTCAAGAGTTTTTTCTTATTATATCCCACATGTATTAGTTAACCGATCCGTCACGGCGCCTCGAAACCAACCGCCTCGTCCGAAGGGGGTCTATTTATAATGGAAAATAGACCCCAAGCATGTCCAGATTTTAAAAATATCTTGACTTTTTTTTAAAAAAAACCTAGATCAGTCTAATGGAAATTTGGTCGATATTATGGATTTTTCTACTAATCAATATGACGAGCAAATGACACGCAGACTCGGCGATGTTCCGCCGCAAACTGAGGACACGACGAACAATAAAGGTTAACGTTTATTTAAATATTGCGATGTTGTTTTTATACAGGCTTCTTATCCAATGTAAAACAATATAAATAAATGGATTTCCATATTTGAGTCACTCGCTGATTTCACTATCGATGACGAAATTTATTCATTTGCATTTTTAACGCATGTCACGAATCTCGCTCTAACTTGAATCCAACTCTGAATGTTGTATTTTGAAGATTTTTTTTTAAATCAATACATATTTACAATTTGATCTAGTTAGTTCCCTTTTTTCTTGCATCAGTTACCCTAATTCTTATCACTCTCTAGCCTTACGTAGGTTCAGGTTTTTTTTACCTAGGACTTCTAAAACATTATATAATTTGCTGACGACGTCTCACCATCGCTTTCAAGTTCTCTCTTTTCCGCTACGCCTCAGAAAATATCTTTCGCAGAACTCACATCTCCACATACGCTTCGCTTCTCTAGTATATGTATATGTCCAAAGCAGAAGAGTCCATTATCGCAGACCTTGACTTGGATTGGTGCCACCTTCAAGTTCCTTCGTGTGTATTTGAGCATTCTGCCGTGTGAAGCTTTTGCTTCAGCGCCTTCGTCAACGCCCAGGACTTTCGTTCACACTTTACGTAAATGAGATGAGTCCTGGCCTCATCCAACACCCTTCTCCATTTTATCCAGTCTGCCACATCGTTCCCTCTTCTGTTAAGTTTTAATGATGCAGTGTCCCTCTGTACACAGTCCAACCACATCAGCCACGGTCTTCCTTTCCTCCGGGAACAGGAAGGCTTGTTAACCATTAGCCTTTTCTTCGGGGTTCTTAGGTGTCTTCACACCACTTCAGCCAGGCGAGATTAATTCCATCGCTCGAGCCCATTCAAAATGGAAACCCAGGGATTTATTCATCTACGCTCTTCAAGAGCTCTTTGAGCCTTTGGTATTGTAAGCGACTTCTCCAGCTATATTATACACCAATGTGGACATATTTCTTGCTGCACCCATCATTAAACGAAATCTTTCTAGCTCTTCACTATCTTCGTCTTCGTTTTTTCTTCTAATACATTAATATTTCAAAATAAAAAAGTGCTTAATCCCATTCAACAAAAATGAGACACAATTTTTAATATCGGACATTGAGCCCTACTGTCCCTTGCATTAATTGATACTTCCGGTATCGATATATCAAACGCAAGTCTGATAAATATGGCCTCATTTAGTCATATTTAATTAATGTGACCTCCAATGTCAAAATAAAACATTAACCATACTAAAGTTATAACGTTTGAACCTTTCGTTTCTTTCGCTAAACAGCTTTTTCCGACATTTAAATTAAATTTAGTTATTATTTTGCCCACTGGTCATAACCAGTGAGATGGCGATGGCTTCATTCTTCCGTGACCATTATCCGTTTTTCTGCCCACGTGCCCAATTTTAATGCACGATGTTATTTTACTCTCGTTGAGCGACGTGGAATTTGCGAGCCAATTCGTTTGTGTTGAGTTATGGGATATTGTACGTTTTTAGCCACCATTGTTTGTTACATCTGTCTTCAGCTGTAATCTTGGCAATGGTGTCGTCAATCAAAATTCGTATCATATTATCATCTTGATTTATTACAATTAAGAATAAGCACATCATCGAGGCGAACGGTTAAAATAAATTATTTAGACATGCATTATTTATTGATGAAGCATGAATTAATATTTAAATATTAATACAATTTACTACGTTCCGTGTTGATTATTCTTTAATTCAATTTCGGCATTTATTTTATACGCAAAATTGGAATGTTATGCGTATAGTTACAATATATTTAATATAAAAATTAACATAAATCAATAATAAAGGGGACAATTTTTATATTGCAGTAAATATCGATACGCATTTAGGTCAAAGGTCACTGCAGAAATATATAAATGTCAACGGCTCTAAAGGTTAGTACAGTGATTATAAAATAAATTTCTTGATTTGATACAAAAAAATAATTATAATAATAATAGGGGGGTAATTGTCTCATTTTTGTTATGTTGGTACAACTGTCCCTCGCGTATTTTGATATTGGCAGCCATGACGGATGCTTATTTTATTGTAAGCTGTCAGAAAGTTTTTTAAGGTTTTGGTGTGCTCGGTGTTTTATTACTTGCGAAAAATATGTGGTAAGATTTTTTTTCCAAAAACAACACTATTATGATACCGCAGCTTTCGTATTTACCAATATCCTAAGATGAAAACAACTATTAAAACGTTTTACCAACATTGAAGAGATAACCACTCGGTGAAGTAGCCAAACCGAATATTGCGTTCCAGTAATAGAGTGTGCTGGCACGAGTATAAAATGTATCTAACGTACATCGATGAGGAAAAATGAATATTGATGAATAAATAATAACTTGTTGATAAAAATACTAATACTTTGTTATCAAACCTCAAATAATTACAGGCCAATTGATAATTTTAATACATAATCAAGAGCCTACCTCAAGTTTACTGACTCGTAAATGTTATATGATGAAAATTGTGGTTAAAAGCTGATAATATCATAAGATATGTGTTATTTGCGGCTTCCGTTCATTAAAAAATACTTCCAAGAAGTTTAATTTAATATTACAATGATCAATTTGTATATTTTTTAAAAGAACGAATTCATATGTAGCAAATTAAAAAATATAAAAAAAATATGGCAATGCTTTGATAGTAACATATAACTTTAAAGATAAAATAAATAGAACGTATTGTTAGTTAATCTCTCTAAGTATACAGAGCTATTTTGACATTTATTATCATATATAGTTATCAAATATCTATATCCCATTCTTATGTGCGTATAATATACGGACATAGTTAAATATATTTATGTCGTAATATTTAAATAAAAGACAATTTTGAAATAAAATAAAAAAATATTTATTTAATTACAAAAAAAATAAATAAATACAAATAATAATAAATTCAAAAAACATATGAATATATTTTTAAAATAATTATTAATATGTTTAAAAAATATCACCCTAATATCATTATTAATTTTTAATAATAAATTTATATTGCAATATTTAACTATAAAATATTTGGATAATATTAATTCATGAACTATGCACTTGTATACACTGATAAACCATGTTAATAATAGATTCTTCCGAGAAAAATATCAATGTATATGGACACAATCGTATTCAGAAGAATGGTACATTAAACCGTCAAATATAAGACAATTAGATAGAGTAGAAAGCACTATAAGAGTTATAAATCAATAAGCATTTGAAATGATATCGTAGATCAAAATAATAGACATGATAAAAAGGAATAAGCAAAATATTTAGAGGGTTAAAATAATAAGCTTATTTAAACATACAATATACATTAAAAAAATATACAAATACACAATAATAATCATGATTAAAGTGGTATTAAAATATAGAGTGATTGTATATGTGTAATAAAAATACGTGCAGCGGAATTGATTATTCAAATATCATTATTTATTACGATATTCCAATCAAATTCTGATCAATTTTTTTTATTATTTTATGTATTTTATTTAAATCAAATTAAATAGCACGTAGCGTTGAATCAGTATGCAATTTTTTGAACAAATTCATGTTAATTGATCCAAAGAAAAAAAATATTATTCTACAAATATGACATGAATAATCTGAAAATTGTTTGTTTTTAAATTTGCAATGAAAGTATGATATATTTGATGTAGAGAAAATAGTTGAAAAGCATCAAAACAATCGTCGGTTCACAACCGACGATGAACTTTGACAGATTTCATATTAATACGATGGGACTACAACAAAAACGGAGGTACTCACCGTCGCCGTCCATCGCCCCCGCTTCAATGTTACCATATGTTAAAGCATCAAATGTCATTCAAATCCTGTTTCGCTTAGTATGGCAACACCGCATTCAACTTCATTTTGATATTTTGATAGACGTATTGATTTGGTATTTATTCAAACGATGCCATCAAATAAATAAATGAATATAGAGTTGCTATTATTTATTTTTTTATTATTGCATATATTAAAATTAAAATATTTTATAAATATAATTGCCATTATATGGCAAGACATAATGCTAATTGGTATGTATTATTTTAAATAAATAATAATAGGCGTATTTTTAGTGGCAAAGTAACCCATAATGTGAGATAGTGGGCGAGGAGGTTCGAAGTCGACGGCGTGTGGATATGCCAGCTGTCAGTGTCAGCGGTGTGGCTGTCACGGCGTCAGCTGTGAACGGGTGACAGTTGATGGCGACGCCGCCGAGCTGGACCCGCCTGCACTGCGGCAAAGGCGCCCTCACTGACGCATATGGCTGGGGGCTGCAAGTACTACTAGCCTCTCTGGCCTTCACATGCCTCATCGGTATTTATACCCTACATTCACTAGTTTAACAACTAAATTGTCATCAAATCCACCAATTAGACATGCTAAACATAATGTTCCATATTAAATCATATCTTTACGTTGATATTAATCACAAATTCTGCATTAAATTGATAGTATACGCGTGCAAAAAAATTATAAATGATCTAATATTAAAAAATACGATCGTTATTACAGTGACAATTATTTATATTAATTTTATTGTGCAGGTAAAAGATTTTGCGAGCCCAAATATACAAGACGATCATGGTTAGTTTGGTTCTACGACACGTCCAAACAAGGAATCGGAGCGTTTATAATACACATGGCCAATGTTTGGTTGGCATCTCAATTCACCGGTGATCCATGCACATGGTATGCATAATTTTATTATCAATATTGATGAATGATAATAAATATTTAATGAAATACAACATTTAAATTGAGAATATATAACGTGTTTTACTACGCATTGATATGTTATCATCATCGTTCCAAAGTCTGTTAATTGAATTATTTATTGTTTTCTGTTTAGGTATATTATTAATTTCATGTTGGATTCAACGTTAGGCCTGTTTATTATATGGGCCGGTATTAAAATTGTTCAGACGATCTCCAAAATACACAATTATCATCTTATTAACTTCGGCGAATATGGTTGGTAGATTAATACGTTCTGTAACATGAAACTAATATTTTTAACTGTTACTAATATATTTCGCAACAGGAAAACCGGCTTCGGCTTATGCGTGGGGCTGTCAGTGTGTTTTATATGCGTTTATTATGATCGTAATGAAAGCTGCCATCGGTGTAGCGGTGTGGTTTTTGGATCAGATTGGTTTTACGCGATTTGTATTATCTCCCGTAACCGATCCTAAGGTAGAGCTTGCGGTAATCATGTTGATTATTCCGTTTTTTGTAAACGTAAGTATCCATATATGTATATAATCAAAAATATAGCAAAACTCGGTTATAGAAAATGCTTATATAATTTCAGATTTTCATGTTTTGGGTAACGGATAACTTTTTAATGTACAGACCGCATCCGGACACATCTAAAATTAAAACACGGGTATGTTTAATCGTATATCCGTACAATTATATTATGTGCTATGTTTCAATATTGAATATTTTTAATTGCAGGTGCGTTATCGATCGATAAAAAAAGAGAAATCAGGTTCCGAGAGCGACGAGTTATCTGTCGACGAAAGACTCCTCAATGCAAACGCATGACAGTCACGTAAATTTTCTAATAATGTAAATAAAATGTAATAATCCAAAGATTGTATTGCCAAATATGAAATTGGATTAACAATATAATTGACTATGAAATTCTGTGATATCTATGTATATTAATTTCATTAATACGTTATTATTTTAAAAACATAATAATTCATATGCTTCAGAAAAATCAATTTAATTTAAGTGTTACGTCGTGAATTATTACGTAATGTCCGTTGTTAAATTAAATTTCAGCTTATATATATAATTGCAAACTGACAATATTAGCAATTTTTATAATAAGTTATTTCTCAAAAATGATACGTAACCTATTTTTTGTCGAAATTATACAATAATTTCACTAGATTATTCGTCGGCTGCAGGCTAGATCTGATTTTGTTATTGCCTTGAATAGCCTATTCTAAACTATTTTTTTTTAGTTATAATCATGAGCCTAATGCTCTAAATTTGATATATATTTATATATTTTTGAATATATATATATAGATTTATAATAAAATAATGGCAATTGTACTATATTTATATTTCCAAAACTTTTCACATTCTATACCGTAATAAATACGCATTCAAATTTATTTCAAAACAATTTGTATATTAAGCCAACAGTTTCCTTAAATATATATATATATGAATATAAATTATTTTCAATATATTAAATATTCTTAATAATATTATATAAATATATTTATTTTGTTGTGTGTATTGCAAAAATATAATGTTATACGTGTGCCATTTGAGAATCATTAGCGTGGAAATATTTCTTTTTCATATATTTTTTTAGCACAGATTATTAATATTAAAAATATTCTGATAATAAAATTAATGCAATCATCGGCGTACTGAATTTTAATTTTTGATATGATTATTTATGTAGATAATCATTAGTTATTTGCATTTATGAGGGCCGCTTCTATATCCAGAACGTATATAGGGGCCCAGCCATATAATCGTGATAGATTAAAGGTCATCGAATCGATTACACCGAATAATATATTTGAAAATTATATTAAAAATAATATATTTCATTCATTACGCTGGCAAAGTTATTTTTTCATGTAAAACTTTTATTTAATTACTAAGTTTGCATTACAATGGGACTAAAAATATATCAAACGTGTGTATTTTATTGAAATTTTATACTAGGATATATAAAACGATTTGTATATAAATTTTTTAGCTTCAAAAGCTATTACGTTTAGAACGGTATAGATTTATATATAAATATTTTTATAAATAATGTTCTATATTTGGGCAGTATTTATAAATTGTTACCGAAATTTGTTATTAGTCTCGATCATAAAAGTGGATCGAGTCGAGATTTAATCGGACAATTGGAGAATAAATAAATTTGAGGTATATAAATTATTAGAATGCATATAGCAATAAATTTCTACTTTTTTATGCATTTTATTAATACGATTAAATGTGTACGGACATTCCTCTCTTTAGAACAGTATTAATTTCATAAACGTAATAACAATAGGATACATCTGACAATTGTTGTTATTTCTATTCATTAATTGCATATGTACAAATGGTTTTAAACACATATATTAAAGTAACGATAAGGTTTATTAATTTTTTAAAGCATCTCGTGACATTCAAATCGCATTGTGAATAATTGTATTTTTATACTTCTTCTCATTTATATATGTATATTTATAAAAAAAAAATGTTTTGGAGAAATTTTATATTTATATTGTGTGAAGAAAGATCTGGTGTATAATTATATATTTTATTAAATAGGTGTATTAATTAAATTTGTATTTTTTATTATTGCAATATAATCATATCATATATGTAGGACGACGCTTAGGGTTAGAATCGAAAGGATGCAGGAGGGTATATTAAAACCATGTAAGTCTCGATAGGATCTTGTTTTATTAAAGGCAGACGGCATAACACATGACTGACTGACTCAAAGCTTTGGCCAACATACACAGAATAATACAATTCAAATCTAAACCGTTATTCGGTCTGCATAAATCCCTTTCTGGACAACCCATGGTTCACCTTGCCAACACTACATACATAAGGGGCCTTCTAACCCTGACGCGAGTCTTTGCCACCTGGAGGACACTACGTGATCTCCAGCAGAGACACGTTCGTTCCAATCCTGATGCCAGGACTGTAACTGTCGTCTTTCAGATTATTTAGGCTTTTCAAATACGGGTCGGGTTGCTAGCCATAAGCCCGGAAGCTGAGCTGCTAATTATAACAATAATAATCAGACGTAGGTAGGGCCAATTTGTATTTTTTATTTATAGTCTGATCGGGTGTTATGGGAAACTCCTGTAGCATACAAGTCACCGAATTGGCCTAGATAGTGACCTGGCTTCTCATAGCTTTGTAGAATTTACAAAACCATGATTGAAACACGAAACATTGATACATAAAAATAAATATCGCTGATTCATTAAATTTATGAGTGTTAATATACAACATCCACTTTCTTATAATATTTATTTTGAAAATATTTCATCTCTAGCTTGGACTGCAATTTTTTTTTTCAGTTTATCAAGTTTCTATTCCTTTTTATTTAAATATTTGATATTAACTCGTAAAATTGTGAATTGTAATTTTACCTGAATTTTTTTTAACAAAATTAGTTGTTCTGGATTTGACAAGTGTAGTTTACGTCAGGGTTTTATGATATTTTTTATGAATTTTTATGATAGATTTCTTACACATACATAATAATACTCGTTAAATTTTAAAACCGCTTTCCTGTATACATTATATGTTTTATTGAGTAATTTAGTTTCTTTTCCCTTGTTTGAATATATGAGTTCATCGGACGGAAAGTGAAGTTGAAGAGGGCCAAGATAGACAATATAAAGAACAAGAGGAGAATATATTGCCATTACCACTTAGGAATCCAGTTATATGCTCACCTCCCTCCGATTAAAGTTTTTGGAGGATCATAACCTGATGGTTGTTTACCTAAATAATATTTCTTAGCTATGTATATATTTTATTTGTCTATTTTTAGTACTTATTATTGAAATGTACTTTATTTTATTCCAAGATACAATAAAAGTTTTGTTTATTTTACTTTTTATTCATTTTTTTTAAATATAATGAAAAATATTGATATATGACCCAAAAAAATATGCCATATCTAAAGCGTTAAATAATTTATTTTTCATTATTCATTATTTCTGGTTTGAAATTTGAGAGCGAGAAAATTTTCGAAATAAAGGTCCGATAGAATTTTTTTTTTCACAATTTTATTATTCGTACGTTCATTTTATATTAGGACGTTCCAGGCTTTCGAGCGAGATTTTGAGTGATGTTTAAGTCGTATTCAATATGTTAAGGATTTTCGGTTGTTTCCGATAAGCCATAGAAATTATTTTTAATCAGGACGACGAAGCTGAGCTCCTTCAAATGGGGAAGGCGGACGGTGTTGTCGAATTGAAAATTATGCTTAAGGAAAAAATGTTTATAATAAAACTTAATATCGGAATCTTCCCGCGTAAATTGATTTGTAGACTCATTTGATATCGAAGCGATTACGCATTGTTCGATTACTTATTGTCTATGGTTGCGGCGAGGAGGGCAACTCCGGAGCGCGTTGTTGTGACAGCGCGATGGCGGGTGTAGCCGGAGGCGGTGGCGGTGGTGGAGGTGGAGGCGGCAACGGCGGTGGCGGTGCTGGTGGTGGTCTTGAAAAAGAGTACAATCACGATCGAGATAAGGAGCGAGAGCGGGATCGGGGTGATCGAGATAAAGAACGGGATAGGGGTAGTCGGAATCACAGGTATTTTTGACACGATAATTAATACAATGCTATAAATTTTCAATGTATTATGTATGTTTTTAATTCTTTAGATCTAGTCGAGATGAAAAACCGAGTAGCAGACCACGCGATAGCCGCGATAAAGAAAAAAAGTATAGGAATGACAGAGGAGACAAAGGTGAGGTCTAATAAATATAAGATTTAAATAAAGATCAAGTCTCATTTCAATGTGGTTAGTAACTGTAAATGTATCGTTGACCTGAAGCAATTTTAATTCGATGGAGCAATGTCTGGCGAACAAGGAGTGTAAGGCAAAACCTCCCAATTCAGCTCCTGAATTTTGTTACGAGTCATTCTTGCCATGTGAGCTTGCATATTGTCATGATGAAATATATACAAAACACAGTTATCCATTTTATTCCCTTTTCCGATGTATTTTAAATGTTTCTCCACTGTCGATTAGGCCGATAAAAGTCTCTAATAATTCCTCGATTTCTTTCCGTTGATGATTTCCAGACGCTATAATCCCTCGTGGGTTTTGGGCCCAATGACGAATGTTTCTCTATTTGGTCTGTGTACATTCTAGCCATCGTTTTATGTCTCCTTTGGTGATGGTGGCTATCGAGAGGGAGTCTGTACATGACCGAGCCTGTCCAGCTTTTGCGTCCTAATAAATTTGACAACATTCGCATCATCAATTAGCTCGTCACACTCATGGTTATATTTGATGGACTACGAGCCATCGTCATCCATTGGAGTATTTTTCTTTCCAAGTCTCTTTCTTATTGTGGCGTGTCGGTATCGGTCTTGGTTGTGATCGCGGTTGGGCACAATAATTATTCTACGGAACCATGAGAAACCAGGCCACTTTCCCTATTGATTCGGTAATGGATGTGCTACTGGAGGTGCCGAATTGGTCCTAGCCTTGTCTGATTATTATTGTTACAATTCACACGTTGACAGCTCAGCTACTAGATTTATGGTTGGAGATCTGAGCAGTATTCGAAGAGCCTAATTAACCTGGAGGACATCCATCGCAATCTTGGCCTCAGGGTTGAGTTGGACACATCTCTGCTGGTGCTTGGGAAGTGGATAGAAAAAGCACAGGAGATTGTGTAATTTCCTCTAGGTGGCAAAGACCCATTTTGGTTTAGAAGGCTATTTAAAAAAAAGTCTCTTACGTTTAGGTAATCACAGGATGAATTGTTGTATAGCAGGATTTTGATCTGTGGTTTGAGCAGCTTTGATTGTAGCATTCCGATGATTTCGTATTGGTTTTGCTTGGAGTTGCCTCCGTCCTTCCGGAACATGAACAACAATATTAGTTGGCTACGTAATCCTAGTGAAGGTTGATCCAATAGCCTTACGAAGGAGCGTGTCCCTCTTTAGGCCGGCAGACCTACATCGCGCGATAGTCTAGAACGGCCTCTGGTTGTAGCATTGCTTCAATCTGAAAGAGTTTCGAGAACGAGGGACCTTCGGGCCAAGTTTGTAGGAAGTGTTAATGTGGAGTGGAACGGTTGAAGGTACTATCCAAGGTACTATACTAGTCTGAGATAGTTACATCTCTACACCATAGCTGATGGCAGATATATACCAGGGGCGTACGGTGGTGTTGGTGTTGGGTGTGCTGAATGTGGAAAAAAAAATACAGTTTTTTTTAATGAATTTTATTACATTAATTCTATTCTTCGTTTTTCCGACATAAATTTTTCAATGGAACTATCCTAAAGTGTGTTTCTTTTTTAGTTTTATGAGTATTTGTAATCAGATAAAATTAATAAGGTATAGGATGGATGTCGAAGCACCACCTATGCTATGTACAACTGTGCGTTGTCGTGCTGCATTAGAAGCTCCTCATACTAAATTATACCTTGAAAATCCCGCCAGATGCAGAGCTTTCATTTTTTATCGTTAAGACTTGGTTAAGCAATGGTTTGGAACATCCCAGAGGATCTATCCAATCTTATGTTGGTTAAAATTAGTATGAAGAATCCATTTTTCATCTTCAGTTATCGAATTGTTCAAAAGCGGTGGCTGTAGTTGGTGAGCCTTCAAAGAACGCAGTCAGACATCTTTTTTTTGACCCAGTTCTTCAGCCATCCATAAAGCAAATGCCGGGATAGTGCCTTCAGCCATTCCCCTACACATTACTCGGTTAGATAGAAGCAATGCTGAAAAGAGGGTCCCGGCCTTCTGCAAGTCTAGCGGATCAACTTGCATCAGGATTATGTAGCCATCTCATGTTGTTCTTGGTGTGTTCTGAAAGAACGGAGGCAACTCTGTTTATTTTTATCCACCAAAATCTTGTGCGAATGTTAAATGCATCATTTCTGCCTAATTTGAAAATCTTTTCAACAATTGTTTTGCGTCCTTACCTTTGCTGTAGGAATGAAGGTTGACATGTAGAATATGGTCCGAATCACACATTTTCAAAAAATATCTATTGAAAAAAGCATTGAGAGTTAGCCTCAGTTTAGCTGTTAGTCCGATGCGGATGTGTGTTCTTTTGTATCCAGTAAGAAGCTGTGTTAGACCGGTCCGACACAGTTCCATCCCTTGCCATCCACCCACACCGCATATACCAGCTTGGGGTCTGTTCATTTGGTGCAACAAAGTAGTCGATGCAAAGTAAGCAAATGCCCTGTAGCAAATAGGGCCCTCGCCGGACGACCCGTAGTGGAAATGCCGCATCGGACAGCATAGAGTAGGTCGTGACGGTTAGCCTTCAGGTAAGGACAGGACCACAGAACGCGACTAATCCTGAAAGACGTACCCAACCAGCAGTGGAGTTGCTACAAGGTTAAAATCTTTAAGTTTAGCCTTGAAATTACGGTGGCCAGTCAGGAATTGACTGACGCAGAAGTCTGGTAGGAACCAGCTACAATTTAGCCTGGCTCTGATATCGGGAAAGAAAAGATAGGTCTATTATAATCCTACCTCTCCTGAGAACAAGTGTTATTGTTTGTCAGTATTATCGTATACAGAAGGTCCCTTTTTATTTAGTGCATAAAGCTCTGTCTGGGGCAGGCCTGTATATGCCCCACCACCATATAATAAACGACACCGTCGCATTTTTCTGGAATTTGAATATCATCATCAACTGATACTCAAAATATAAGACCTCACTGTACTAAAAATATTTACTGTTTAATTTTTTTTCAAAAAAGGGAGAGGGGCACTTGAACCCCATCATGCCCCACCTGTTTTTAAAGTCACCGTCCTTGCTTTCTTATGTTTTTGATTTATTTTTTGTTAATATGATGTAATAAATTGAATTTTATTTTTTATATTGATAATAGGAGGCGGAGGCCACGATAGATCGAGGGACGACAGAGAGGGACGGCGAAGGCGCAGCCGTTCTCGAGGTCGCTAGATAAAAAAATTTCCACTCCTGTTCACTTTTATCAACAGGAGCCCTGTGAGGTATCACACAATAAAAAAATTCACTCAGGTAAGTGCGTCACTATTGATGATGATGTTTTCTCGACAGGATGTTTATTTAAAGTGCTGCAGTCATGGACGTGTACGCCGACACGGCGCGATTGAGATGATATCTTGTATTACGAACGAAGGGTATACATTTTGCATATAAAATTTATATTTATCGGGCTATTGATTACTGTGAAAAAAAAAAAACGTAACGTTGCATTAACTCTTTCTCTATTCTTGATTAACTTCCGAATGTATTTTATTGTGTTAAACGATTACAATGATTAGTTTTGGCCTTAGTTGTTGTAAATCATGTATTATTCTTGAAAAAAAAATATTAGTGCACCCCTTCTCAAATATTTATACAATGTGAATTATGATCTCTATTAGAATAATTGATTTGATGATGATAAGCGAATGTCTTTAATTCATATTCATTTTCATCTTCGGCGTGCCTTCGGTGATATTTACAAAACACACTTTCACACATCTCTGTCGGTGGATAGTATCGACTGATCACGACTAACCATCAGCACTGTGAGGGAGGTATTTATTTTTGTATGAAAGATTTTAGTTTTTTATGATCATCCCATATGTTAATTTACTAGCTTTTGATATCTCTAATGGAACTTCAGCTTCTTTAGACTACATTATTATATGTGTGACCATTGTGTTTTCTGATTTGAAGGTTAATCGGTAACGTTGAATTTGTTGAATAAGAACAGTACGACCGAGTTGACGTTAGTTATCCGTCAGATCAGAAGATATTCGCAGGCATGACGGGGATGCAGTGATATATTTTTTTTTTATTGTATCATTTTTTATTTACTGATTTTATTTGAAATGTTTATGACGGGGCGTGTCGGTCTACTGATAGCGTTCGGTCATTGTCTATATATGCCGGTACGTTGCTGTCTAATTGTTGAACGACACGGTATAATGTGGTGCTGCTCCTTCCTGCTTCAATTTTTTGACACGATTTGAGGTATTTATTTCCATTAGGACATTTATGATAAGGCTGGCCGAGGAGACGCTGCTTGTCGGTGGCTGTTCATGTTTTATAGAGCAAATAATACAATAACAACAAACACAATTTTTCAATAGATCGCCATACTAAAACATAGTTTTCAAATAAAATACTTTGCCAAGCTTTGTAATTGTGATTTCTGTACGAACGAAACGAAACGTTTCCATGCAGCAGAGAAAAAAAAAGCCATTTGTCTCTCTGTTCTCGCCAAGTACGTTGGTATTTACGGATTAAATTTTATACACACACACCACCACCCCCCCCAAACCCTCAACCGCCCCCGATGATTATTATTGTTATGTAATTTATGCTGATCTGGTGAATTTTGCTGTGGCCATTACTTACAATGCTGTTGTTTCGTGGACCTTTGCAGTTATCAAAATCCAGGTGAGCCTACCTTGATTAATCTCCATTCAAGTTCATCTAACGAATGTCTCATCGGCTGCGTCGTCGTAGTCCGCCGCCACGTCTGCTGCTATTCGAGGTATATAATTATGATTGGATTTGTACCGCCGAGAGGATCGCAGCCCAACATCGGCCTACGCCATCAAGACCCACACCACCTCTACGCCACGTACAAGGTGACGACTCATAAAAATATAAAATAATAATGTGTGTAATATTTTGGTGTAATATCGTTGTTTTTTTTTTTATTATTATTATTATAATAAGAGGACATGTTACATTCGCATTAAATTATAACTTTTCTATTATCTCATGGGTCCTATCCATATGTATTTTTTTTTTTTTTATTTATATCATCGTTTTGTTGTGTGATGGCACTGACTTCACATCGTAAGAATTCATTCACGTGCCTTGTTCATTGATAAAGCAATAAGCAATATTTTTTATTTTGATTATCGTAGTAATAACGCCCGATGTGCACTCGGGCTGGTTTAACATGTAAGCCGTAAACGCATTTCTAGAATCAATATTTCGATATTGTGTTACATATGATTATGTTTCTTTTTTTTGTTGCTGTTGTTGTTTTTGAAACTACAGATTTCTGTCTATTTACATTCTCCGTAAATGTAACATATTCTCGTTAGTTATTAAGAAAATGACTATTAATGCCAAGAAAGGAAATAACATAAAAAGTTTGCTGCACAATTTACGATGCAGTAGAACTCCTCTAACTCGAGATTTTATTGTGTATTATTCATGATCATCGTTTGACGGCCACGAGACGCTCGCTCGCCGAGTGTATGGACCTTATTAGACTCTCGAATGGTGCTCGAGGCAACCTAAGTCGCGAGGGATCACCATTTATTTTATCTTGACCATTGCTGCTATCGGATTTTGCCCTCTTTACTGTGTTCAGGCATGTGGGAGGGGGTTTGTCTCGGTATTCGCTCGGTTTTCTTGAACTTGATTTTCTATTAGAATGAATTTAAATAAAAGGATTTTAATTTATGGTAAAGATTATTTTTTGCCGTCACCATGATTGCTATATTAACACATTATAGATCAATGCCGTAAATATGTGTCATTTGTAAAAGTATCGTTAAAAACGGACGACGCATTTATGCGTCATTTGTAAAAGTATCGTTAAGAACTAATGACGCATAAATGCGTCATTAAAAAAATACGTTCCGATAATATTATTTCCATTAAAAAATGATAAAACGTGATATATCTTTATCTTATTAGCGGCCTGTCGGTGTTTAGCATTGATTTGTGCGAGGCTGTCGTATTTTCTTTAATGTATCGATCATTCGAAGCATCTTCATTTGATTTTATTATGATTATGATTCAGGATGCAATATAATATTGCGAACGACTATGGAATATTTTTTTAGTTTTGGGATTAGAATTAGAATTATGGTTCTTTGAATTTGAGGTGTCGTTTGTAAATGAGTTTCGAGTTAGAGGAATTTTTCTGCACAGTAATTATTATTAATATATATATATGTTTTTATGTTATTTCTCATGTGTAGAACGAGCATGGAGTATTTAATTTCTCGACGTCAATTCTATATTTCGCTCAATAAATTAAAATATATATTTTTTCTCGTATGTTTTTGAATCTCTTCATGTTCGTTGTGCATAACAATATTTAATTTACGATTTTTGTATATTGAAATGATTCTTGCTACACCCCCCCCCAATCTGTTATAGAAAAAAATTTACTATGGAAATAGAAATCTTCAATGTAAAAGGTATTTATGTAAGTAAATTAATTATAGAATAAGTTCATACACAACTGAGTAATACGACTTTTAAATATGTATGTTCAATTATTATTTTTTTTATTTTTACGAGAATATAGATTATAACCCCTTGTAGCTTAAGTAGTGCCGAAGTGGAATTATGTACATTTTAATTTAACGTGATAATAAAAAGATGTGTATAAAACTCTGCACTAAGTTTTATTCGATTAAGCGATGTAGAACGATAAATAAAATAAAACGTTTGTGTTCATTCTAATGTTTTTTTTTATTATTATTGTTTTATTAAATCATCAACCAACCTAGTGTTAATCCTTAACGTTCGCTAATAAATAATGTCAGACATTGTCCGTACTGATTTCAAGACTTGCATTCATTAGAAGTCGATAGATAAAAATTGCTACCGTTTTTAATTGAATGGACGATTGTTACAGCATCGTGATTCAATTAGAAACGTCACAGATAGTACCATGTTTTATATGCTAGAGAGATATAGATGCGGTGACAGGGTGGACCTCGGTTTCGGTACAAATTTCGTTAAAAAATATAAGATTTAAATTGATTAGATAATTCTAATGAGGTAATTCAATTGAAACGGTTCAAAATATACGTATAGTACGGAAATTTTAATAAAAAAATATGCAACGCGATAGATGATTCGTCTATTCGATTATCTTAAGATGAGTTACGTATTAAGAGTTTTTGCTAATAGTATATTTTGAACTCTGTTAATAAAATATTTCATTTTTAAAATACATTTTTTTTAAATATATAATAGTAATAATAGATAGAAACGATAATGTAACGAGAGTAGAAGATAATATACATATATAAATATATATATATATTTTACAAAAGAAAGGCACAGATTGGGAACGTTATCATATCAGATGAGATTGAGAGTTACAAACTAATTATTGACATTTTACAGTATAACATCTGCAAGTCTTAACATTTAGCTAATTCGACTCAGAGATCAACGATTATCTAAGTACGAGCTTGCCCAATTTTTTTTCTATCTAAAAAGCTTTGTAATTTTAATCATAATGTTCTAAACGAAGAGTATATATATATTCCGTGATTTTTCACGATACGACAATTATAACAAGTCTTTATTTTTCTAAAGCATATTGTCTCATCCGCAGCTATAATTTAATTTTAAATTAATCCATTACAATTTATGCAAACATACGTTATAGAAATATATTTCTATGGCACTGGAGATATATTAATAAAATTATACGTGTTATATTTAAATGTTAAACAATTCTATCAGCGTTTGAATATCACAGATGTACGATTAAAGAGAGTTTACGATTACGATCCAAAAATATTTGCGGATTATGTATGCATGTAATATTCTCGACTACGCAATATTTATTTAAATTATATGCAATTCCATTGTCTCTTTTACTATTTTTAAATATTGAATTATTTAAAAAATACGTTTTACGGTAATAATAAAAGGCGAGCCTCGTAGATTGTCATATTGTTTTGTTTCTCGCTAAGGATCTATGTATATATATATATTCGTATTCTAATGTAGATTATATATGTAATATTGATTAACATGATATTATAATAATCTCAATATCCCTCAAAAGCTGATAAAAATAGTTTGGCTCACGATGATGAGTTCTCGGAAGAATTTGAGACACTCGAAGGGGTAATGAAGAGACTCCGGTGCAGAAACAGATGGCGGTTGGCACAATCATGGTTTCGTAGATTCTACGGAGCTATAAGGAGCCAGGGCCCTATCCAGGACAATTCGGGCGCCTCCTCTAGCCTCGACTGATTATTATTACTATCTGCGGATTGACATCGATCGCTCGTGACCTGACCCGTATTAGAAGACGATATTTGGGATTGAAGATCACATAGTGTTCTCCAGTATGGTCAGATCTCGGGCAGCTCTCAAGGATGCATTTCAGTGAATAATGAGAGAGGCAATGAGCATGGAACCGAGGATCGATATCCATATGCAAAAGACGAATCCTTGCAACTCCTGAGAGTTGACGAGTACAGCTTCGAAGCCGTTGATCGTTGAAGAAGAACCATGCTATTTCGGACTTCAATTACATCTACGGTCGGGATTCCTCTCAACGAAGACTATCATCAGACACGTCGTGACATACGGATCTGAATGTTGGGCTCTTATAAAGTGAGATGAGCGATAATTGGATATTCTGTATTCCAGCCACCAAGAAGGCTTGTATTCAACAAGCCCTTCTGTCCTCGGAGGAGCGGAATAACAAGGTTCTCGGACTATGTACAACGTCATTAACACTATCGTGGCCGTATCAAATTACCAAAAACTTACGCTATTGAAAGTATTACTTCAAATAGACGTAGCATTAGCAATGGTCGAACCAGTGATGATGCAACATATGCATCACCGGCCACGAAAGTGTTAAGACTGATCGGAGGATAGAGCGACATGGCGGTAGATCGGATGAGGCGCGATGATATTAATATATAAATAAATACAACTCGACAAGGTTGTGAACGACGATGGATGCGATTTGACGGAGACGAGATTCAAAAATAATTTAATTAAGCTCAACGTTTATTTTTTTATTTATGTTTTTGCGGTATCGCGCGTGTATGTTTTGCTTCACGTTCATTATTAATTTTTGTTCACAGCCATTTCCCTATGCGTACATTGCGTAGGTATCGATTGCGTTTTTGCATAGCTGCGTTTTTTACCGAACATATTAAATAATATATAAATATATGTATAATGACACAATTTGTTTCTAATTTATTATATTTCACATCCGAGATATAATATTCATTACTATACACATGTAGTTTCGCTATTTATTTCTTCTCTAATTTGAAAAATATATTATTTTCAACAAATACGTTTACGACTCAACAATTAATAACATTTCACTCTGCTATATATTTATATATTGTATCTCCTACACAATTATATGCTATGGAAATTTTATCGATATCACGATAACATCTATATAATTGTTACAACATTTTTAATAACCGTACAATTTTAAAATTGACATTATTGTTTTATTTATATAATATTTGATCGTTTTTTTTTTGAATAATATGTGATTAAAAAATGATCGTTATGTACGGGATTAGCGTATATTAGATTCGATAAAATTATCTTTCGAAATGATAGTTTACATTAAAAGCTATTCGGTAACATTCGCCTCATAAAATTTGAACATACAGAAAAATTAAATGAAGAAATAGAATAACGAACTACTATACACAACTTATGACGATAATTTTATTGCTTGGTTGAATATTTTGTTGTCATCATCTTGTATTAAAATGGAAACACCATCGTTGATTCGCAGTGATCCGTTTATATATATATATATATTTTGTTGTATTTTTTTTAATCACTAGTTCTCACTTGTGCGCTCCGTTATTCAACATTCATTAATAAAATCGTTTCGCAATATGTTCTTATAAAAATTATATATTTTTGAAAAAAATTGCACCATGATTCACTTATGTATAAGTATAAATCCAATTTGATATTCATAGTATTTATCACTTCACGAGTAATTATTTTTTTCACTAGATCCCTATTTGTACTGGGCCGACCGAAGAATATGTTCTTTTCTGAATAAAATCAACGTTGTGCTTTAATTTATTTTTTAGCGGGTTAGAAAGAAATATATCCATCGATAAAAATAAAGCAGTTCGGAAAATGCTCTGATTTTTTACATAATATTTTTTAATATGCGTAAAGCGAAAAGTAATGTCATTTTCACTTGTGTTAGCACAACATGGTTGATATCGTTTTGTAGCTCTGTTACTTATCTCTCTGTTTAGATATAAGTACAATAATATTCGCTTATACCGCCATGGGCGCAATGTTTTATCTTGCTCGCATCCGGTACGATATGCCGAGTGCTAGTGAAATGTACTGGAGACACGTGCCGCGAGAACTCAGTTGGCGGTCATATTGGTTAGTTAAAAAAATCCAAAATATCGAGCAAATTATGAAGCATATCATGAATAACTATTTTTATTCTTGGAATAATCAATTTAAAAAAAAATGATTCAATGCTTGGGGCTCTGATAGACCCCATTGGGACGACTCGGTTGTTTTCGAGCTGCTGTGACGGATCAGAGGGTCGTATTTACGGTTGTATTATGCTGTTTTTATTTAATAAAGGATTCAACCAAATGAAGCGATTTTTATGGAGACATCTCGATTCCTGGACAGTGCTATAGATGCTTTCAAAAGTTTGGAACGTTGGCGAAAAGACGACCTAAAATCAGGGGGAGCGTTATCCGAATTGTCACTTCGGTTTTCCATAATCAACAGTGAAGGATAATTTTAAAAGGCAAGGATAAAAATATACAGGATTAAAAATAGAAAAGGTTATGGGTGCTGTGCTTACTTTCTCCAACAGCCTTTAGAACGACGAATAACTACCTGTCTATCTAGATATGAAACCGATCCGTTTCTTAGAAGGATTGTTACTGGGGAAGAGTAGTGGGCCCTCTACATTAATCTGAGGAGTAAAAACGATGACTCATAGAATCAAGTATCTGTGTTCAGGGCCTTTGAAAATGCTAGGGGCAACTACAATTTTAGAGGCCCATAAAAAAACCTAGTGGTGGAAAGCATAGGAAATATCGTTACATTTTTTCTACTCCTAATTTCTGTGGTTTTGAATTCGTTTCATTTGTCTTAACATTGAGTTGGTAAGTTGAGGCCCCTAGTAAGCCCGGGAAGCTGCCCCCCTTGTTCCTTCATCTGATAGATCCCGCCTATGTCTGTTGTTGAGGTATCATCGACTGAAAAATGCCCTTTGTATTTGTTGGGATGTTTTGGAAGAGTTTCTATGAACTACTAAAACCTAGTTAGACTGGTACAGCTAAGGAGGTACTCTCATAGATTAATTCTCCAACAAGACAATGTAATACTAGCAAGGATTATATGGAAATATCATTTCTTTCCGCTTTCCCTTATATATCATCGGTGAGTGTGGAGTGAACAAAATGCGACTCACCGGTGAGACGTTGGTTTTCAAGTGGTTAGTTTCGTTTTTATAAAATTGGAGTTTTTTTATGGATATATTTCTTTCTCGTCCACTAATGCTAACTTTTTTGAAATTTGTGAGGTCCTAATTGATTCAAACATTTAATAAAAATATATTTTCTTTTCGATTATAAATACGTGTCGGAAATATTCTGCAATCGACCGCCTCCAAACTAAGATGCCTTGGTAACTTTATTTTCAATATCGTTCCCTTCCCTCTCCTCACTGCACACAGCAATCAGGCAGTCGAGGTCGTCGCCGTCGTTGATGCTGTTGGTCTTGTCGGCGACCGCCGTAGACGCGCTGTTGTTCGTGTTACCCTGCTCTTCGCTGGTCTCTTCGTACGATTCCGAACTGCGTTGTCCCAAGAGGAATTCCCCAGACTCGCCACTCGTGCTGAAGTTGGCTGCCGACATCCTGTCGGCGCTCAGATGTCTTCCGCTCTTCGCCAACCTGCACTGCGATGGATTCAGCGGCATAATGGTCTCTTCTTTCGGAGATTGGCAACTCTCTATCAGCACCTGAGTGGTCGTGTGCTTGATGGCCGGCGGTGTGAACAGATTTTCCGGTTTCATCAAGTCGATCTTCCTCCTCTCTGCTATGACGTTCTGCACGTTCTCCTCTTCCGTCAGCTCGTGCATCGCAAAATTGCTCTCTCTAACGCTCGACGTGCACGGTGTCTGTTGCATCGATGCATTTTCTTGCATGTTAATATTCACAGAACTCTCGGGAATATCAATTTTAGATTTCTCCTGAGCGCTCGGCGCTTTGTACTCCGATGGCAGCTCCACTCTCAAGAACGGCAGATTCATGCTCGGTTGCGTGTCATACGAAACCGTCGGCAACAATAAACTAGATTCTTCTAAACTATCGCTATCTATCGCAGTCTGTTTGAACAGATGCTTGGTGCTTCCGTACATTTTGTGAGCAGGTCTAGTATTTTTAGGAACATTTAAGAAGCTCGATCCACCCTTCGACTCGTCGCTCTCCGGCTCCGACTTCAACAAACACGTGTGTTCGCTCGACGCATTGCCGTTCTTGTGCTTTCTCTTGTACAGAGATCCGTCTCGTTTCAATGCTGGATTGACGTCCTCCACTTCGCACGGCCTCGAGGGCTCCCTCTCTATTTCGGTGATCACCGATATCCTTTCGCCGTTGTTTTCATCGTCCTCGTCTATGAAACACGGCTCTTCTTCATATAACACGTTAGTGGCTGAACTGTTTTTATCTTGTAATATTTCTGATGTCACCGAATCCATGCGTTTCCGGAATCTGCGGCCATGATAGGATTCCGTGGACGGTTCCCTGTTCAGATGACCCCTCCTGTTGTGGTACGACTCCGTCGATGGTTCTCTAGTCAGTAGCCGTTTTATCTGATAGGAATCCATCGACGGATCTCTAGAAAGACGTCGTTTGCTGTAATATGATTCGGTCGATGCTTCCCTCGACAAGAATCCTCTTGGATGGTCCAACGATCTCGCTGTGAGTGCAGCTGACAGCCGCGGAGCGTGTAGCGTTTGTCGACGAGTGCCATGATATTGCAGTCGTCGGAGTGTATTTCTGGATGCTAGAGGACTCCCTCCGTATAGCTGAATAGAGTTTCTACCGCTGGGTGCTGAATAGACAAAGTCCGAGGGCAACGAATTCACCTGTAACATAAAAAAAGAAATTAACAAACGCGTTACAAGTAAAACAAATAAACAAGCTGCTAATTTAGGACTGGAAGTGATTGAAGACAGTACGAAATAAGTTTCATTGCAAAAAAGCATCTGTTGCAATAAAGAATACTAAAATAGGACAAGAAAATAAATGGAACGTGCAGAATCAATTAGTAGTATGAAGAACTGTTCTACAGTTTTAACAGGGAATTAAGTACCACCAAAAATAGGCATAGTAATCATTTCGATCATTTCTGGATCAAAATCTTGTATCCAAAAGCAGGTAGAGTCGACTTGCTCCCTTGTTAAGATGAAAATCTTAAGATCCACAAACATATGGCCAGAACTCCAAAAGACATGACGTCGATTAGTGAGTTCCCAATAAAGAGGCAAAAAGAAAGACTTTAAATCGAAAACAGGTACAGAATAGGACTTATAAAGACTTGACAGGAACAATTTGAAATGAAAGACTTTATGGAGAGACCTTAATTGCACAATATCATCCATGCCAGAAGTCAGAAAGAGAAGTTATAGCGAAGGATCAACTGGCATAAAGAATTATTAAACCGATTTTCTACTACATGTCTCAAAAGAATTCTCCTATACTTTGGACATCTAGCTAGAAGAAACGAGAGCCTGAGATAAGCTCGTCGATTATTTACTCACTGTTAATGGTATTGATAGTCTAAGAAGAAGTTATTCAGATTTTATTTACTTTTTTCAACGGCCTCGTCGGTCGATTGACTTCGGAATCCAGCTCCAATGCAAGACACAATGCTTGATCTTCCTGATCCTCCTGCTCGCGCTCCATTTCTCTCTCCAATTCTACTTCCATATCCATCTCATCTTCCATTTGCTTGTGCGACTCTTCCAGGTGTTTCATCAATACCTAAACAGACACATATTTAATAAATAATATTGATTCATTAGAGTCATTGAGATATAGTACACGAACTTACAGCAACGACCACGTTCACTAGAACGAACTGGGCCATAAGCACAAAAATGACAAAGAAAATAGGCGCAATCACAGTTGACACACAACAATTCTTTACACAGTCCACTGCTGGATCGCATTCTTCACGGAGAGTATCCTTCATGATGCCATTCCAATTGTCGCCGGTGGCGACGCGAAAAAGCGTGAGGAATGCCATGCCAAAGTTTGCGAAATGGGCGTGTTCTCCCAGCCCTAAAAAAATGTTACAGACGATAGAATATACTCTCAGTAGAGTATTATTTGTTCAGTTAAATACCTTGACATGGTTTTTCATCTGAGCACTCTAGTCTCCCGAACAGTTCCACACCTAACGCTGCAAAAATGAAGAACAATAGAAAAAACAGCAATCCCAGATTGCCGACCTGCGGCAATGCCTGCATCACCGTGTCGAGCAAAGCTCTTATCCCCTTCGCCATCTTCAGCAGCTTCAGCACTCTGGCAATTCGCAACACCCGCATCACTCTCATAATCGTAGGATTTATCGGTATGATGTTAGTCTGCAGCTCTTCTAAGACAATTCCGACAATTGACAGAATCACAATGATCACGTCCAGCTGATTCCATTTATCTTTCAAATAAATTTTGAAACCTAGCGCTACTAGCTTCATGTTTGCTTCCAAGATAAAAACCGCCGTGAAGAAGTAGTTGAATATCTTCAAAGCGTACTCCAAAGCAGCGGGCATTCGATAGTACTCGATGGCCATCGTGACCACGTTCAATCCTATCACACCAGCGATGGCCAAATCAAAATATTTGGATGTCACAACGTTGTGTATCAACAGCCTCCCTTGCGAATAATCAGAATAATATGGCGGTTCGTGCATTTCTATAAAAACAATATAATAAATTAAGATCTCATTGAAAAAAATATAGTGTTATTTTATTCTACATACTTCTTCGCTTCTTCTCCATTTGCAGAGCCCTTTTGGCGGCACGTCTCACGCGTTCTTCCTTCTCTTGTTCTTCTCTGCATCGATGGAAATTCTCAACGACAACTCCAACGAACATGTTCAACACAAAGAATCCGACTAGCAATATAAACGCGATGAAATACAACAGTCGCCATTCTGAATAATTGACGATTGGCTGAAAAAATCATCAATCAATGCGCATTTGAACATCGTTAATTTCAAACTTTGACTTACCTGTTGATCTACGCCAACGGCATCCAATCCCGTGTACATAATGTTCACCCAGCCGTCCCTAGAGCTCAACACGAAGAGCGACATGAGCGCTTTACCCAGATCGTCAAAGTTATATTTACGATTGATCCATACGTTGCCAGGTATGGCTAAACATTCAGTTCTGTTCTTAACGCCCTTGATATGTTCGCCTTCACAATAAAAGAACGCGCCTTTGAACAGCTAAAAAATAACCATTCTGTCAATAATAACGTCTTTAAAATTTGAGCTACTGAAAGATTTATTCACCTGTACGCCTAATATACCAAATATTATAAAAAATGTGCAGCAAATGAGGACAATATTTCCTATAGGACGGAGAGAGGACAAAAGTGTCTGCACCACTAATTTTAAGCCCGGAGCTCTGTTTATCACTCGCAATGGTCTCAGAGAGCGAAGCAATCGAAATACCTTAAAAAAACAATAATAACATTTTTTATTAATTTAAAATCAGAAAAAATTTATTGTATCGTTGTTATGTCGATTTTATAAAATATATATCAAGATTTTTAATATAGAATTTTTTGTAAAAACATTTCCTTTGATAATATGGTGTGGTCGAGACGCAATATGTTAGAGGAGGATGGCAACAAAACAATCGTGTCGTCTCTCAGGGATCCCCAGCATTTCATGTGTCTCGCAGCACGTGTCACTCGCACGTTTTTATCGCACTGTGTACCTCGTATCGGATGCGAAAAACATAGCGTCCGTGGTTATAGAAGCGAATATTGTAGTTTTTTTTTTTTTTTCACAATTGCAGACAATAACGGTCATTGATTATTTGTAATATTTATTCTTTAGACAAATACAAACAGTTTCTGACATACGGGATTTATATTATGAGAGTTATTCGAGAAAAGTCAAAAACTTGGGGTCCCAAATATATCCCATCGGCACGACTAGGTAAAATAAAAGAAGAAAAATAAAGTAGTTTTATCTTTATTTTTAAATGGTATAGTTTTTCTTAGATTTTTAAAAATATTTCAACAGCCAAAGGGTAAAACTTGGGGTCCACAATAAATCATTAATATTAACCAAGCCGTCCTATTTGGGACCCCAAAAAAAATCATTTTTATCAGGTTTATTTTCGTATATTAATTTCATGGTAAATAGACCCCATCGGGCGACACCGTTGGTTTCGAGCCGCCGTGACAGATCGCTTAACCAATTATATAACCCAGGGGTTTCAATCTTTTTTTTTTCGCGGTGCACATGTATAGTGGAATTTTTAAGTATTTGAATTTGTGGACTCTAAGTAATTCAGAATTAAAATAGTATAAAAATAAATTTGACTAAAACGGATGCTATTTTCAGACGAAAAATGTTACTCGACAGATTTAGTTTTCACTAAATTGCTACTTCAATGCGAAATATTCCTCTTTACGTTATTGTCTAGGGATGATGTTGACATATGAAGGATTAACATCCTTAATTAGGGCTCTATTGTTCTAGAACTATTCGACCACACGCCTTCAAGCAAAAAGTTTAAACATTCTATTGAATTATTTAATAAATAAATCAGGAACATTAGGATCCTATGACAATACTCACGCGTAGTATTCCAAATATTCTCGGACTAGATTCCGACAATAGAGACATGAGCAAGTCTATAATAGAAATAATAACCAATGAACCGTCCATAATATTCCAGCCGGATGTGAAATACGCTTCCGGTCCGTAAAACATCCCAGATGCCACAACCTACAAAATAAAAATTGCGTTATTATTCGATCTTAATTTTATTTTCGAGTCGATCTTTACCTTTATAAACATTTCTAGTGCGAAAACTCCGGTGAATACGTAGTTGGCCGTGCCCAGAAACACTCTTTCAGTGCTTGTCGGTGGTATGTTGGGTCTTTCCATCGCCAGAGTGATGCAGTTTAGGGCGATGAAGAGCAATACGACATTGTCGAACCATTTTCGTTCGACGATCCAATCGCAGAGCCTGCGAAATCTGAAAAATAAATCAATAAATAATCTATTTCAAAGCCAATAATATGGGGACCGAAAAGTAATCAAAGTTTTTAAGTAATCTTTTACGGTGAGTATATTCCAAGACACGAGTAAAGTGTGTTATTATATTAAAATAAAAGCTGTAAATTTATAGGTTCTATGCAAAAAAAAATACACTGAGGGCAAACAATGTCAAAACCAATAATAAAACATAACTGGTGCCTTTGTATGCTGTTTTTTTTTATCAGATGAAGAAGGCATTTTAAGGATATTCTAAAACTCAATAAGTGTCATCGATGGTTCAAAAATTAAAAAAAAAAAATAGGAACTTAGGAATACAGCTATAAATGGACGACCCTAAAAATTTGATGATAATATTAGGGAAAAAAAATTGAATTTCATAGTCACGAGGTTTGAATCGATGACACCGGTTTCACATAATGTAC
The DNA here is from genome assembly GCA_022495035.1 of Philopotamus ludificatus. Classification (NCBI taxonomy): domain Eukaryota; kingdom Metazoa; phylum Arthropoda; class Insecta; order Trichoptera; family Philopotamidae; genus Philopotamus; species Philopotamus ludificatus. The sequence continues at coordinate 6,168 of JAGXCT010036930.1, read as the reverse complement.
GTTAGCTTTCCTGCTATAAGGTTCTTAAACGGTTCCAAGACTCGAAAGAAGACATCCAGTTCTTAATAAATAAAAATCAGGATGCGTGCCGGTTTTTTTGACATAATGTGAATATAAGATTTATTCTTCATGCTTGAAAATACTTCATGGTCAGTGGCGCGCCAAAAGTGTCCGGTGCCTGTGTGCAGAACTTCAATTAGAACGTCTGGTGTGCTTGAAAACACGAACTATGGGCAATTACTTATATTCTCAAATATTATTTATATCATCATCATCATCATCATTTGCCAGCCACAAGGCTCTCACTCGCTGAGGGCATGTGCCTTACCAAACTCTCGAATGGCAGTCGAGGCCAAAGGAGCCTGAGCCTCACACGTGACAAGAAGGCTCCCCTTTCGTGTCCATACCGCGGGGATCCGAGCCGTCTTGGTATGCGGTTTTTTGTAAAGAGTTTCCCTCTTTTGGCCATTGCTGGCATTGGACGTACATCTTCACCTTTGTTGGTGCATTTGATTTTACCTTCCACCGTCCGCGCGCGGAGGGGTTTTTTCTCAGTATTCGTTTGTTCTCTTCTCTAAGGCGTTATATGTTAGTCACGAGTGACAAGTAGCGAGCGACCACACACACACCTGTATAGATATACACAGGTAAATATATGTACATCTGCCCAAAACGAGTCTCAAGTAGCCGGTCGCGAGTGATTATTAGCCTTGTCGCGCAATAGCAATCCTTTCATCATGGGAAAGACCTCCTCAGAGAGGGATCCCCTAGAAAGAAGGAAGAGGAGCGAAAGTATCGAGACTAGACCAATTATTGGTCAACATATTAGGGTTTTCCTTCCCAGGGTATACTAGCTCTGTGGTGAGAAATCCGTTAGAGACCAGATTTATTTATGCACATAAGGATATGTGTACACATACATGTACATATTTTATATATACATGCAATTATTTATCAAAGTTTACTTGGGTTTTTAGTCAACTCCATGAAGGCTTATGTTGACTATAATATAAAAATGTTTAAAAGAGATGCTGACCATCAATAGTAATTGTATGGTAGATAGATTCCGATTTTTTTCTGGCGCCTGTGTGCGCCGCACAATCTGGCCATACGGACAACGCGCCCATGTTCATGATTTAATTTTTTGAATAATAAATGAAAGAATTTAATTTATTGAAGAAATCTAATTTAGGTGAAACTGCGTTGCATTAAAAAATACGCAGAAAAAAAATTAAGCCTTTAAAATGAGTTTGAAACAAGACTTACAGATTATAAACGGATTTACTATATTCTTATCGATTAATTTAATAAATATAGAACCAGTCTGCAGTCTTAGATCTTTTTGGGTAATGTATAATAAACCTATATGATAAAACAATGACTTTCTTCATGGGAAGTACCTATTTATACCCCTCGAAAAAAACTAACAATTAAGAAGGTCCTTTTTGTGTATGGTAGGCAGTGGCAAATGGTGACTTTTTGGGGCCTGATGCTAATTACATTTCACTAAAACATCCCTATAAATCTGCCACTGATGTTAGGGCAGTGGCGCGCCGTCCATATGGCCAGATTGTGCGGCGCACACAGGCGCCGGAAGATTAGGTGCCCCGAGAGACGCCAAGAAGGGAAAAAAGTTAAAATATTTTTAATTCTTAACTCTTTTACATAAAATGTTTTTATTATTGTATATGGGGCCCCAATTAAATTCTTCTGCACACAGGTGCTGGACACTGTAAATGGGATAGCTCCGGAATGATACACATGAATTACTTGAACCTGTTATGAACAATAATAAAGAAAAAACAAAAGATTTTTTAAATTATGGTACTTGAAAATTGCCTATCCGAGATGCAAGATATCTGTCACAAGCATACAAAATTTGATTACTTTTCGGTACCCTTAATAAATCGAATGGTCGCTGAAATTACCTATTGTTGCTAGGAAATAAATAAAGCGAAAAGTCCTCTCGTTCTTTGAGGCATCCCTTCGGTTCTAGTATTCGGAACAGGTGTATAAGCTTATTGTTGCCGTGTTCGCTATTGATTTTAACATTGACCAAACTTCCGTGTATTGACGCGTTGATATCCTCCCGTATTTGCTTTATGCTCGGCAAGGGACTGGGACTATTGTTGTCGGGCTTCTCTGGAGGTCCCAAATTCGATATAATAATGTTCGACGACTTCGGATTCGACACCGTCTGTATATGCTGTTGACTGGTTATTTCATTGTATTGTTTATCGTCGATTTGCGTCGGCCGAAATCCTGAAAATCAATCATAGTCAATGGTGATAATTGTCACATTATGGGTTACATCGATGATTACCCGTTAATAGGTCGGGAGTCAAGGATAATCGGTGGTGTGCGGATCGCTTCGATGTGTTGTGCTGATTGATGTATTGCAGATTCGACGGCAGATTCGATTTGACGGATGGCGCTGATTGAGTCACCGGAAGTGCTCCGCTCCACGCTACCTGCTTATTTAAAAAAATATTTTTCATATTAAATTTAATCAAAAAACAGTTTACATTCTCTATTGATACAAAAGATAAATTCGATCTTAATCCTTTTGCTGCTAAGACATTTTTTAAAATCACGATATTTAACTTATACGGAGAGTATATTATGGGAAAAGCATTTGAAATCTGGGAAGACGGGTAAACACATTTTTAAGATATTGGATGATGTTATAAAATCAATCGTCACATATCGTGTTTATATGCTTTCGCTATACAGAATGCGCCCCTTCCCGAGATGACGGTCCAATCAGAGCGTCCGCATCCCTTTCATAGACAACAAGTCATCACTTTTCTCTTTTGTCTTTCCTACAGTTGACGGGGTGATTAGCTCACGCAGTCATGTCTGTCACATCTCCGTGATTTCTCTCGTACCAGAGATGCGTCTTATGCTACTTAGCGAAAGCATTCGAACACATTCAAAAGACAGAAGAAAAGTAAGAAGCTAGAACTCGAGATCAATATTACTAACGCCAAGCAGGAGAAAGTTCAAGAATTTTTATATCAAGGATCTCGCAATCTACTAGTAACACAAATTATGAGCCATTGATAAGAAGGCGAATAGGGATGGCTAAAAATGCGATGACCATTCTTAATAAATGGGTGCAGCTTCTTCCTTGTGCGGACGACATGCGGGCGGCTCTCAAGGATGCATGCCAGCGAATAGTGAGAGCCGTAATGGGCATGGGACCTAGTATCAATAAGAACAAGACAAAATATATGCCCATATGTCAAGGACGAATCCTTGTACCCCTGAGAGTCAGCTTCGAGAGCGTCCAGGAATTTCCGTCTGAATTAACGCCCACATATGTCGTCTCACTTATTACGAATAACAATGAAACCAATTTGGAAGTAGGAAGAAGAACCATGCTGGCAAATCGGTGCTACTTTGGACTTTAATAGCATCTACGGTCGAGATTCCTCTCAAGAAGACCAAAGTCAAGCGGCAGAGAGGAGAATTCTGAGACGAATATTTGGAGCCGTATTCGACAAGGGGACGGGACCAGACTCCGGTGGGCCGGGCACGTTTCAAGGATTCGAGACAATCAGCCGCCGAAAAGACTTATGGTTAACAAGCCTTTCTGTCCCCGTAGGAAAGAAAGACTAAGTCTGAGGTGGTTGGACTGTGTACAGAGGGATACTGCATCATTGAAACTTACCGAAAGATGGAGAAGGTTATTGGATAAGGCCAGGCCTTGATGGCGATGATAATGAAAAATGCGATGTCAAGGCTATCGACAATTTGGAAAAACTGGGGGATATCCAAAGAGTCTGGTAATTTCAATTTTTACTTACGCCGTGGAAACCTGGACCATACAAATAAATTGAAGAATATAAAAAATAAATTGACGACATTAAAATGTGGTGCCGGCGACTTCTGCTAAGAATACATATGACCAAATTGTGCGGCGCACACAGGCGCCGGAAAATTAGGTGCGCCAATAGGGGAAAAATTGAAAAATATTAAAAATGAATTCATTAATTCGATTAACATTCCCTAATACTTTTTCATAAAACATTTTTTTATTGAAAGGCCCCTTAGAGCATAGAGACCCCAATCAAAGTTCTGCACACAGGCGCCGGATACTGTCGGGGCGCCACTGATGGACTGCTAAACGCCAAAGGGAACGCCAAAGATGACAGACTTTCTACTACATGTCTCAAAAGGATTATTCGATATTTAGAACATTAGAGTGACCAAGTGAAGACTGGCATTGGCTGCAGAAGATCTTGGAGAGCCAAAATCAAGAAGGTTTGGAACAAGAATGGTCACGATTCTCAGACAAGATGGTGCCGACTCAATAAGAAGCATTCATTTATCTTTGACCATGACGCCAACAAAAATCGTTGTTGCATTTCTCAATGCTACCATAAACAACGATAAATCGTTATTCAGCAGTCAAAGGGTTAAAATAGATAAAGACAGAATGGGTATATAAAAGTAAGAGAGGTTAAAATTATTATTTAATTTGAGATAAATTTGAATTATTGTTATTTTAACCCTTTGAATGCTGAGCAACGTTATATCGTTATTTTATCATTTTCATTTATTTTTATTTTGAATATACGATTGAGCATTTGTACGTTTAAAGACAAGGACAAAGAGAGAGCATTCATTTTTAGTAGAGTCCCGAATAAAACGAATTATTTATCGTATGACGTGTTATAAATAAAGTTACCTGTGGCACTGTACCACACGTCGATGCTCTACCCCTGACTGAGTTTTGTGGAGATACGCCTTTAAAACTATTTTGTGGCGAGAAACCCTTGGTTGATTTATTGTTCGGAGTATCGCCCTGGGTATCGTTCTGGATCCTATTTGTTGATTGCAGCAATGAATCGTTTTTCCGGAGACCTGTCTGAAAATTAACTGAACCCGGAAGGGAATCTGAAACATTACACAAGCATCATTAGAATATTTATATTTAATCTTAATTATTGAATATAATTATATTTACTATTAGAATGATCCCTTCCGTTGTTGAGGATTATTATAGCATCCGAGTCAGATCCGCTTCTGTTCTTGGTGCTGGAGTTTTTCCGTCGAAGACTTGGCCTAGTGAGCTTCCAGCTGTAGCCTCGTTGGATTTTGCACTTGTTGCCGTTCTGACCTTGATCTTCAGCACCGCTTATATTTTTATCGTTCAACAAGCTAGATTTATCGCACGTGTTCATCATGTTGTTGTTATTGGTCGGCAGTAGAGTGTCCTTCTGCAGAGAGCTCTTGGTCAGCTGAATATTTTTCTCATACTGCGTAGGTGAATAGTTCGATATGAGATCTAGCTTCTCCACGGAGTATGACACGGGACTCTTTGGAATATTTAATCTGTCAGTGCCATTTGCAGTTTTAATATCAGTCTGTTTATCCTTATCGATTTTGACTGGGACTTTGACGTTCTTGGCTCGTCCAGCCGAGTGCAGTGTCAGGGTGAAGCTATTCGGAGGTTTCAACAAGCCTGGAATGCTGGTGCACTAAAAAAATACAATCCATCTTAAGCAATCGTACCATATTCAAATATTTACATTATATATATGTGTAGCTTACTGAGCTTCGATCGATAGAGTCTAAGCTATCAAGCAAAGAGGAATGTGATAAGCTGTAATTATAATTAAATTCTCTGAACGACGCCCCCTGCTCCAAGGTGGTGTTGGGAGAGTCTTGGGGCGTGGCCGCCGTCGTCGTGATTATTGGCAACTGCACAGATCCGACGCTCTGTAGCATCTTTGACTCTTTCTGTATGTTGCATTTGGTCTCTTCGGCACATTCGATGGCGCAGGACGTTTGGTTGTGGCGTTTCCTGTGCTTCTTCTCAGAGCACGAGTGTTCGCAAGTGTGCTGCTTCTTTTGCTGCATCCGTTCGCGATGTCCGTTTGAATCTTTCACTTTTCTCACATCGTCCGCTGACCTCCATTGATTTTTAATTTCATGCTGAAAATATAAAACAATTTAAATTATTTATTTTCAACACAACAACTGGAAACTTATGGAAACCACGACGCATCACACACTGGAATAATTCTACAGATACTATTGTAACGTTGGAGGAAAGCTGGAAAATCGGATTGCTTGCTCTATGCCAGGGATGGCGAACCTTTTTGCCAAGTGGGTCAAATTTGATATTTTTTTTTATTAAATCCATGTGGCGGGTCACAT
>JAGXCT010036929.1:36330-65639 GCA_022495035.1 Philopotamus ludificatus | reverse complement strand
CCGCATTGAATATCTGGTCTGATGTGTAGCCTTTATTTTTTATAATTTCGGCGAATTATAGAATAAATTATTTGGCAGATTCTTTGTCAGCCGGCGCAATTTTTTCTCGAGTTTTAATATTATGTAGTGAGAATCGCTTCCTAAAACTTTCAAACCATCCTCTACTAGCAGAAATTCATGATAGAATTAACGAAACAAACAAAATTAACAAGGCTTAATATGTTCAGTATAATTTCTCATGGCGCGATCCATGGCCGTATAAATCGAGCTTGTTCATTCATTATAAATTATGTTTTTTTTTCTGAAACCGTGTTATATAAAGTGTGTTATACAAATATATTTTACAATTTATCAGCCCGTGTTGTATAAAACCGTGTTATACGAGGCTTGGGTGTATTTTCTTATTTTTACTATTATGATTTAGTTTTTGAGTCGTGAAGCGATTACATATTATTTTTTTATTTTTATATAAGATATTAAACCACTTTCCCGCACTGCTGAAGAACGTGACCAAGTGCATGATTCCCCTTATGGAGGTCCATGGGTATGGTTTTCATGGGAATATATAGTGCAGTGGTTTCCCGTTACCTTCTGCACCGCAGTGATTTTTTATACTGAAGAGCGCTGCTGACCGCTTCCCAGCTTATAGTATGAATTACCCATCCTAAAATATGAACTAAGTGTTCTGTTTAAATTTCCGAATTTGCGAAGTGTTCCATTGCAGAAAAAGTTTGGGAAACTTTGCTGTATATGAAGACCTGTCTGAGGTCCATCAATTGATCACCTGTCCGACGCGCAATTAAAAAAATTACCCCAATTGACAGACTGTCCACGAATGTGTTAAAGATATAAATCCTATGGATTCCATAGCTATTTCTATCTCATTGCCATATCTATAAATTCAACCCCATAACTCTCTGGTCCTAAACCGCTCAATGACGATCGCAAACACAATTGGGACTGCATATCTAATAATTATATAGTACAGTCTTTATAAATTAACGATTACGCATATTTAATTCTATACGAATATACCATTTATTTTAAGCATAATCTATTTATATGCATATCCATTTTATAAATAGATTTATATGCATAGATTTGTGCATATTTTTATACATATATATTATGATTGAAAATAAAAATATTGATTATATTAATTACACAGAATTGTACTATTTGATAATTAAATGGAAGTCTCATTCATATAATATCTCATAGGAATATCTCAAAATATAATAATTGTATTTAAAGTTTATGCATATTTATGTAGAGTTAATTGTATTCATTGGGGTATAAAATTAAAAACATGTATACATTTATTATTATTTTATTGATCCCTACTTTTTTATAAGGTTAATATTTAATAAATAACAGTTTGTTCATTTATCCAGTCAACGAATTCTGGAACACGAGCCCAAACACCAGGGAATCCTGGACGAGCGCATCCTCTTCCCCATGAAGTAACACCGATGAGGACACCATCAACGGCAAGAGGACCACCAGAGTCTCCTTGGCAAGCATCTTGTCCTCCTGTCTCCAATAACCCAGCGCAGATCATTCTGGGGGTAACGGTATTGAATCCAGTGTAGGCTTCGACGCAAACGTCTTGGTTCACAATTGGAATGGTTACCTTTTGCAGAGTGGAAACTGTGCTACCTCCCTCCTACAATAATTTGAATCATTGTATGTAATTTAATCTATACATTTATATAATATTATTATATAATCAATGGGTATGCACAAACCCTGGTAGATCCCCATCCGGTAACTAAACCTGGAGCATTGTCAGCAACTGGAGCATCTTGGACTGGAAGAGGGATGGCTGCGGTGGTTATTCCATCAATATTGATCGGAGTAGCAAGGAAATATAAGGATATATCATAATCGATGGTATTTCCGTTGTATAGAGCATGCATTACGTATCTGGCAACATCCAATTGTTGACCACCGCTCATGCTGAACGTCGATCCAGCACGAACCCTCCACATGGCTGCAGTTGAGCTATAAATAAGTATTTGATAATAATTGCTATTTTTTTTTACCAATTAATTGCTTACCCTGCTGGACAGTGAGCAGCACATACTACTACACTAGGGCTAATAATAGATCCTCCGCATGATTGAGAAAAAAGTAGTCCAGTTCTACTGAAAAGCATAGCAGTTTGCCATGGGGCTTCGGTGATGTCGGCATTTTCTCCTCCAACTACACGGCCGCTTCTATCCCAGTCCATGGCCAGTTGGGGTACAGGGGGGAGGACAGCGCCTAGTAATATAAACAAATAAATATAATGAAAAAAATAAAAGCAAATTGTAATAATTGACGAATTACCATAGGCGGCGGCCACAAGAAAACCAAGTATGAGAAACTTCATTATTGCCGATGACGATCAAACAGCAATTGGATATTTTGATTTTGTAGATCGCATTTTTATATTTTTTTTAATATACCTAATCTCTCATTTTAAAGATATCAAATCAATGGATGGTATCATATCAAATCAATGGATGTATCCATTATTAAACTAAATAACATGCAATTGGATTTACAGCGAAAAGAATAATTTATTATTCAATGTGAAAAAATTATTACTAAGTATTATTCAAAACAAGAAAATATATATTTAGATCGTGTTCTTAATTGTTAAAATTAAATAAATATGTCATCATTATCATTTGCCAGCCACGAGACACTCACTCGTTGAATGTTTGGACCTTACCAGATTCTCGAATGGTAATCGGGGTCTCACAATGGCGTAAGGACTCCCCTTTTACGTCCATATTGCGGTGGCTTAACCCGTCTAGGTATGCGGTTTTCATTTAAAATATATAAGATGAGGTAAAAAAACTAAATAATATTGACAATAATAAAATAAGTGACAAGCGGCACGTGGCTCCAAGAAACTGTGAGTCATTATGACCTCGCGACTGCGCTGAGTTGCAGCGCCACACGGTGCTTAGCAGTTAGACACCCTCCCCCGCACTACACTACTGCCCCGCATTCGTTTAATACCCGACGCTGGTAGCGCTGATAAGTAAACAGCGCTCGCGCGGAGTAACACTACCCGCGCAGGCACCAACAAGTTTAATAGAAATAAATACGTTTTTATATTTTCGTTTATATAATACAAAATCAAGAGATATATATTAATATATAAAAATATATTTTTCCCCAATTTGTTTGAGAGTGTTGCAGCTCCGCAGTGTACATGGACGATCAACCCCTGCACAAAATATAAATTACACCCCTTAAATTTATAAAAAACCCTTTTTATATATTTAACATATATTATACATATATTCATAGTGCTAATATTATGTAAAAAATATTCCTTAGATATTACATGTGATACATATGTATGTTTCTATGAGAATTGAGAAATCGCTGTTATCAATACATACACATCCCATTATTATTTTTTTTAAAAATATTTCATAATTTGTATAGATACATCAAAATGATTTATATGGGATTACGATGTCTATTGAAATAACACATTATTTTTATTGTAATCAAGATAATTGTGCAAACAATTGAATTGAATTTTGTATTGGAGATTTGCTTTATCATAAATACGTAAGAATTAAATACTTACTAATACGTATTATTAGAAGTGTTTCGTAATACGTGTTTTTTTTATTAATAACATAAATACAGTTAACCCTCCTATAACGTTTTCTCCAAATTTCTTCTTTCTACAGAATGCTAATATTTTCAAGGTCAAATTACATATTTCGTAAATATATAATACATTTGCCAGCAAAATAAGGGCCAATGCTCTTTCGTTGACAAAGCATTTTGTATAAAATAGTGATTGAGAGGAAACGTTATAGGAGGGCTTACTGTATAGTACTATAAAAAAATAGTGCGAAACAAAATTAAAGCATATTTAATTTTAAACTATAAGAAAAACTATTTTATTATAAATACACACGAAATCAACAATCTCAATGTTGAAGTTTGCGTTATTAATGCGTTATACAGGTGTCAAATTTCTAGAAATCGGATTCTTTTTTTTTTACTGGCAATAAATTATAATAATACCAACAAATCTTATAAATAAATTTATGGTCCATTTTTATTACAATTCATAAGGTTACATAAAAATCATATAATAGATTTATTTTATATAAGAATCAATAAAATATTAATATTATAGGGATTAAATGTCAACAAAATCATATCATATAGTTAAGTAATAAACTTAATAAAAAAATATTAGAGATTTGTTTGTTGATTTATCCAATCAACAAAGTAAGGTACTCGAGCCCAAACTCCCGGATATCCTGGACGAGCGCATCCTCTACCCCAAGAGGTGACACCGATCAAAGTGCCATTAACAGCTAGAGGACCACCAGAATCTCCCTGGCAAGCGTCTTGTCCTCCGGTTTCCAACAATCCGGCGCAGATCATTCTCGGCGTGACGGGATTGAATCCAGCGTAAGCGTTGGCGCAGACGTCTTGATTCACAATCGGAATTGTCACTTTTTGAAGAACTGAAACGGTGCTGCCCCCTTCCTGCAATACACATTAAAATATATTTACATACAATTTTTAAAATATCCGGAATATATTAGAGTATATATTTACCCTAGTTGATCCCCAACCGGTGACCAAAGCTGGAGCATCATCGGCAACTGGTTCATCCTGTTCTGGGAGAGAGATAGGCACGGTCGTTATACCATCAATATTAATTAGTGAAGCTAGGAAATAGAGGGAAATGTCATAATCGATGGTATTTCCATTATATAGAGCATGCATCACATGTCTAGCAACATCCACGAGTTGTCCACCACTAAGACTGAAGGTTGACCCAGCGCGGACTTTCCACATGGCTGCAGTTGTGCTTTAAAACAATTTAACATCAAAATATGCTCTTCTTAATGGAATTTATGTATTATTATTTACCCATCTGGACAATGAGCAGCGCATACTACTACGCTGGGACTGATGATGGATCCTCCGCACGATTGGGAGAAAGTGGTTCCAGTCCTACTATAAAGCATGGCGGTTTGCCATGGGGCGTCTGTTATATCAGCGTCTTCTCCACCCACAACACGGCCACTTCTATCCCAGTCCATAGCCAGCTGGGGTACAGCCGGAAGGACAGCGCCTGAACAACATAATTTAAAATATAATATAATCTGACATAAAATATAGACAATTTAAAATATGCTCACCATAAGCGGCTGACACGAGTAAAACTAGCGTTAAGAATTTTATCATACTGGTTAGTAAATAACTATAAGATGGTTCTTCTAACTTGAGTGTCTTTTATACTCTTTAATCTTGATGTAATTCAAGATAACATATCGAAAGGTGTCTCGAAATTAGAACATTAGATTGATGCAATACTGTGTAATGATTAAATAAATATTAATATATGCGCAGAGATGTAGAGATTTTACAATAAATTGCTTAAGAAAAACAACGTTTAAATATTGACGGTTGTTTTAAAATAGTTATTTAAAATTTAATAAGAGAATCAATAAAATATCTGTATTGTACAAAAATACCACAATTTAATTACTGATATTAATAAATTAAACCATTTAATACAATTCCATACAACTTTATTCAAATTACAATAAATAACATATTATTAAATATTTAGCAATTTGATGTTATGATATACTTAGTATTCACATGCATATCCCAAATGCTATAATGTTATCATTTATGTATAATATCTAAAATATATTACTAATTATATAACAACACAATTTTATGAAAATTAAACACAGGTAAAATAATTATTATTTTAATTTGTTATTAAAAGATGTCTCTATTTTTTTAAATAATCAATTTATGGTATCGAGTGACACAATAGTTAAAAGTATAAAACGTTAGTAAATTGTTAGGACTGTTGATCGATCCATGTTCTAAAGGAAGGCACTCGCGTATAGACTCCAGGAAATTTGGGCAAACCACATCCGTTTCCCCAGGAAGTGATACCGATTAGAACCCCATTGATCGTTAGAGGACCTCCCGAGTCTCTCTGGCAAGTACTTTGTCCGCCTGTATCGTACAGACCGGCGCACAGCATTCTGGCGGTCACAGCATTGATTCCCTTATACGCAGTCTCACAAGTCTTCTGATTTACGATGGGAATAGTTATTTTTTGCAACGATATACTCAGACTACCCCCCTCCTAAAATGAATTCATACAAATAAAATCAATTAAAAACAGTGATAACAATAATACATACCACTGCTGATCCCCATCCTGTAACTAATGCGATTGCGCCATCATTTACAGCGGAATTTTGAGCCGGCAATGGCACTGCTTTTGGACTTATACTACCAAGCGTCAGCGGACTAGACAATATGTAAAGTGATATGTCATAGTCTACAGTATTTGCATTGAAATTTGGATGACTAACTAATTTGGAGACGTCCTTCAACTGACCACCGGAGGTACTGAGAGTGGAGTCAGCGCGCGCTTTCCATTGAGCAGGCGTAGTTCTATTGTATCAAACAAAAATGAGCACAATATATTTAGCACTAACACGAAGAAAAAATACATACTTGTGTGAACAATGAGCTGCACTGACGATTACATTAACTTTAATTATTGATCCGCCACATGATTGTGTAAATTGAGACGATCCGGCAACACCATAGAGTAGAGCCACTTGATAAGGCGCTTCTTTAATATCGGCTGGCTTACCGCCCACAATTTTAAGATTCTTTACAGGTATATTACCACCTTAATTATATATATATACCGTGAATTGTACACATTGGTAAATTAAAAAATCTTCAAACTACTTACATTGTATTATTGGAAAGAGTAAAGCAGCAAATAAATATAATAACAACATGTTGTTAAACTGTTTAAATGCCAAGTGTAATTATTGTCATTTTTAATATTAGATATGCGAGATAAGCATTATCGTTAAATATGAAAAATCATATTAGTCATCTATGATATCGAATAAAACTCCACAATTTGTGAAATCAATATATTACAAAAATATTTTACAGCATATTTTAGATTACAGTAATCCTTCGTTTCTGAATTGATTGTCGATCCAATTTCTGAAGTGTGATACTCTAGTCCAAACTCCTGGATATCCTGGACGGCCACATCCCAATCCCCACGATGTGATGCCGACAAGTATTCCATTATAATTAAATGGCCCTCCTGAATCTCCGTGACAAGCATCTTTACCGCCATCAGCAAAATCTCCAGCGCAAAACATTCTTTCGGTCACCGGATTGATACCATCATACGCTTCAACGCATTTTTTATGATCAACAACTAATAATAAAACTTTTTTCAAATTATTGACAGTACTTCCTCCTTCCTAAAATAGTATATATCATAAATTGTATGTTTGGCGGGTAATATAAGATAATAAAATAATATTGCACCTGTGTAGCTCCCCAGCCAGTCACCAAGCCTTGATCATGTTCATCTACAGGTACATTTTGTATAGGTAATCTAATCAAAGCAACAGTCCCGCCATCTACTCTTACGGGTAATGGAAGTATCCATAAAGATATATCGTTATCAATTGTATTTTCATCGTATTCAGGTGGATATAGTATTCTTATGACTTCGGAAACTTCCCCTCCTATATGAGCGATAGCAGAACCAACACGTATTCTCCAATCTCGCGATGTCGTTCTTAAATATATTAAGAACTACTATTGTTATTTAAAATATAATGATTTTTTTGATTTTGAATTTTATAATGGATCTTACCTATAATTGCAATGAGCGGCGGATATTATCCTGGTTGACCCAATCAACGATCCTCCACACATTTGGGTAAATACTCCTGGACTACTATCGAATAACATTGCCACTTGGTAAGGAGCATCTGTGATCTCAGCATCGGTTCCGCCAATTATCCGTCCGTTTCTATTCCAATGCATTGCCACTTGGGCTTTGGATACATATGGAAGTCCTTTAGACAATTATTATATTAAAAAAAAAACCCAGTGCACATTTATAAAATATCTTATTTTACCATAAGCAACTGTAGAACACAACACGAAAATCAAAAATCGAAGCATACTCTATTAACACTAGAGAGCTATTAAAATGTCGATAATGTGTGTGACTTATCTTGAAAATTATACGCATATAAGCTGCAGATTAATCACTTCTATGTTATCTTTATCCTTTTATCCTTTTTTTGTTTTACTTAAAGATTACCTGGATAAAAATTCCATTGTAATTAAAAGGATCAACAGAATCTTGATGATATTTTGCTGTCACAAATTTATGCGTTTTTTCAATTCCAACACTTATAATCAATCTTCTGATGATGCTCACAATATTTTCCAGCCGTTCAGCTATAAATATAAAATTATTATACATCTTTACAATATCATAATCAACAGCTAATACAGCAATTCTCCGAAAATAGATAATTGATATATTAAATAGTAGAACTCTGATATTATTATGATTAGAAAATTATCGAAATCAATTTAGCAACTTTAATAATTAAAACATAATAATACATAATAAATTTTGATTTATTAATTTTGTTACTCAATATAATTTTGCGATACATATTTGGTAGTCAAACCAGTGATGCTCCAAGTACTCCATGTTCAACATTTATTTGGTACAGGTTTTTTATTTCTCCTTATTATTTTAATTAAAAAGATATATTCGAATACACTTAATCGATGTTTTCATGAATTTATACTTTAATAATATCCGGAAAAATAAAAAAAGGATTTTCCTACGATATTCTTTCAATAAAAGCAATTGCCATAAGAATCGCACATTGCCTTGAGTCACGCACTTTGTACTAATGTTATCGTACGACATAGTTAAAATTAATCTTGATAGAAATACCTATTCTTAGGTTTTAGAAGCAAATCGTACATATGGAAATTAGAATAAATTCTGCATGCAATTTTTTTAACACGTTATCTTTGACCCATTTGTTACCTATCGGTACCACGTATCGAGATCGCAGAAAAATCAATAGAAATATTTGCAATATATGCAAACAAATAATCGATTTAGTTAATTAAAATGTATTTTAGAAAAACAATCTTAGATATAACGACCGATGACAAATACTCTTGGCTGTATTGTTCTTAAAATATCAGATAAAACATAATGAGTAATGATTATAAAAAATCTTTTCATTGAAATATTAAACACGCGTGTTTTTCAAAATATATTTCACAATAATATTACGTCCAAAGCACTAGTGTTGTCGTAATCTTCACCTTTATATTCGCAAATCTTATGTGGGGAGCAAGAAACATCATTACCCATATGTACCATTAAAAAAAATCCTACCCATATTAATGAATTTTCTTTGTCGCGGATACATCAGAAAATTCTTTCAGGTTATTTTTTAATATAAATGGTATGAAAATGTGCTGTATTATATATTAACACACTCTTATTTAACGTATTAAAAAAAATATAATATACATATTTATTTATTATATTTAACAAACATATGCATACATAGTGGTAAAAAAAATAAAAATGAAGAACTGCATAATGTATAAAATAAAAATAACGTTAAAAAGAACAAAGTATAAAATAAAAATAATGTAAATAAAGCATAAAATAAAAAAAGTATTAATATATATCGAGTGTATTAGATATTATAAAATCTCATAAAATCAATAAGATCAATAAAATGTTGATACCTTACATCGAAAATGTCAACATGATTAGCCAATGATTGAGCAGAGTAATAGCTCTGGTTACCGGAGAGTTTCCGAGAGCACCTGTATCATAATAAACCCATGATATTGATTGAAAAGTTAAAAATTGTATACTTAAATTTAATTGTAAAAGTCATAATTTCATAAATAAATCTATTTAATCAAATTCTTATGTTCTCTTATCATAGCTTACTTTGAGCAAAAGTATTCTTTGATTTTAAATTACAATATAAATGGCCAATTAACATAGTATATGTTCATTGAAATGGTTTTCAATATGCTCTTCTTAACAATTCTAGCTCCATTTGTTGGTCAGCACACAAGGTAACATGAATAAGAATGAAAAAAATATAAATCGAGAAATATCTGTATTTTTTATATGTTTAGGTGGTTCATACCTATATAATATATCATGACTAACCAAGAAGCGAATTGTAAGAATCTGGGAAATTACGCTCATTTTTGTAGATGTATTATCATATTCAATTACGTGATTTTGACAGCAGCATATTTCCTTGACGGGAAGCGTTGTATTTTCCTAACTTCGATATTAATTATTTATTAATTTTGCTGATTTACGTTTTGTTGCATGCAGTACGTGAACATTTCAATGGAAAGCCCGTCTCGGATCTAACTTTCACAATACCGGTGGACAAGTAATCGATGCCAACAATCAATCTAACATTCACAATTCAATTCACAACTAAACAATGACATTCGATTATTGTTCTTTGCACATGATATAAGGTTGGGACCGGGAACAACCCAGACAGTCCTTCCGACTCAACGTCAAGTAACTGCCGATGGAAGTTCAGCATTTGTAACTGGATGGGGTATCTTAACTTAAAAGCCGGGAAAATCATCTGCTAATACGTAGATATTAATAATTGTTGATATCAAAATATTACTTAATAGGAAGGTGGTCGGTCTTCAGTCTTCGTGGTTGTTTAAGGTGACAACTTACATTGCGTATCAGTTGCAGTGTGCTGCTGCTTAATCATCGTTTAATCCAGTGACTGAAAATATGATGTGTGCAGGAATCATTGGAGGTTCATTTGGTGTATTTGGCGTCCTTATTGTAATCACTTCTTGGGGTAGACTACAAATCCAATTGGGGCCGTGCGGTGGATTTGCTCGATATGAGGCAAGACTTCAAAATGCCGCCCCTCCCCCCTATTTTTTCTTCTTTCTTTCAACTAATGCCGACTGAGGCGGTCGCCTCTTTGGCTCAAGGCACCGCACGCCACTGGGTCCAATATACAAAAACTGGATTAACTCTAATAAATAATTACTGTTTTATATTTTTTTAGTAATAAAATATATTTATTCAATATTTTTTTATTACATGTAAAAATGTATTAGATATTATGTATTTTACAAATAATTTCAAATTTTAATATACATTAAATCAGTGCTTCCCAATTACATTCATGTCACGGCCCCCTAAATCTGAAAGAATTAATTCCCGCCCCCCGCCCAAAAAAAAATATTTTATAGTTTTATTAAGATTATTTGCCAATAATATTATTACAATTATAATAACACCTATCCCTCGATTTACACGGTAGATAGGTTCCTGAGAAAACCGTGTAAATCGAAAAGTATACAAAAAACGTATAATTTGATTGTTTTTTTAAAATACATAAATAACACAAAATTATTCTTTAAAACAAAATTATTATCTTTTATTAATTCAACCTTTTTTAATATAATCTAGCAACATCTATACTCTTTCTCCATTTTCAAGTCAAGGATGAACGCCGAATGGCGGGAAGAGACATACCTACAGAGGAATGCACACCTACAGTGGAATGCACACCTACAGTGGAATGCATACCTACAGTGGGCGCACGAACAAATAAAATTATTATTATTGATTATTTTCAACATTTATTTTCAACTTTTTTTAAAACCGTGTAAAAGCGAAAACGTGTAAAAAAGTTCCGTGTAAATCGAGGGATAGGTGTACACATATTTATATTCAGCACAAAATCGTTTTAAAACCTTCATGAGATAGCGATCGTACTTCACTATGATACAACCTGAGCACTAAATACGTCTCTAAAAGTACAAAATACTAAATAATCTTGTTTCTAATTTATTCTTATTTGTCATTATTTTTTTCTTTTATATTCTTATTTTTTTTCTTATTTATTCTCATTTTATTATTATTTATTTTGATTTTATTGTTATTTATTCTGATTTTTTTTTCTTTTTATTCTTATTTATTCTCATTTTATTAT
This sequence comes from Philopotamus ludificatus, assembly GCA_022495035.1. Taxonomy (NCBI): domain Eukaryota; kingdom Metazoa; phylum Arthropoda; class Insecta; order Trichoptera; family Philopotamidae; genus Philopotamus; species Philopotamus ludificatus. The sequence continues at coordinate 53,739 of JAGXCT010036929.1, read as the reverse complement.
TATTTATTCTTTTTTATTTTATTTTTACTTTTTATTCTTATTTTTCTTACCATTTCAAGTCGATATTGATGAATTCCTTTCATTAATAACTTGAATATTTTTTTTTAAATGATTAATCTATTCCTTTGTTGTTGTTTGTTGTAGTTGTGTATATAAATATGTTCTCATATGTATTATTTTGTAACAGACTTAAATATATAAATTCCTTAAATATGCTATGTGGAAAAATATTTATAAATGAATATTTGTACTTTGTACTCATTTTTTTCGCGGCCCCCGCGAGGAATCCTGCAACCCCCCCAGAGGGCCGCGGCCCATAATTTGGGAAGCACTGCATTAAATAACACATTTCTCATTCCAAGATGATTCTGAATCCATGAATAAATGTAAAATTTCTGTCCAGATTTAATATTTTTTTTTTTTTTATTTATTTAAGCTAATCATTATCTGATTAAGCGAATATAATTTACAAAATTACTTTATACTGTTTCATATTTGAGCAGATGTGCTTATGTATGTGTATATATTTTTATATATGTGTGTACGTCCAATGGGTGTACACACATATATATACTGGGTGTTAAAAAACCGCATACCAAGACGGTGCGGATCCCCGCGGTATGAGCACGAAAGGGGAGCCCTCACGTCACGTATGAGACTCAGGTTATTTGGCCTCAACTGCCATTTGAGAGTTTAGTAAGGCCCATGCCCTCAGCGAGTGAGAACCTTGTGGCTGGCAAATGATGATGATGATGATATGTGTGTTGTCGCTCGCTACTTGTCACTTATGACTCGTTATAAGCAGATAACGCTTAGGCGTTATTATCTCTTAGGAGAAGAAGAAAACGAATACCGATACAATCCCCCTCCTACTTGCCTGGACAGAGTCGAGAGGGCAAAATCCGATACCAACATGGTAGAAGATGTACGTCCAATGTCAGCAATGGTCAAGAGAGGGAAACTCTTTGCAAAAAACCGTATACCAAGACGGCTTGGGTCCCCGTGGTATGGACACGAAAGGCGAGACCTCACGTCACGTATGAGACTCGGGTTCCTTTGGCCTCGACTGCCATTCGAGAGTTAGGTAAGGCCCATGCCCTCGGCGAGTGAGAGCCTTGTGGCTGGCAAATGATGACGATGATGATGATGAATAGTTAATATATATCCCAAATGTATTTAATTAATGAATGAATGATTTTTTTAAAAAAATCACTAAAATCGGATTGGTACGAATTTTTGTTTATTTTTTACATTTATTCTATTTAAGTGGCATATTAACCCTGAGGCGGGTCTTTGCCACCTGGAGGCACCTGCGTCGCAACCATGATGTCATGACTGCGACGGACGTTCTCCAGGTTATCTTGGCTCTTCGAATACGGGTCAGGTCGCCAGCCAAATCCCGGGAACCGAGCTGTCGCATGTGGATTGTAACAATAATAATCAGACGAGGTTAGGGCCAATTCGTATTTAATTTACGGTCTGATAGGGTGCTACGGGCACCTCCAGCAGCACACACGTCACTAAATTGGCCTGGATAGCGGCCTGTCTCCTCATAGTTCCGTATAATCCACGAGACTATGATTTTGCCCAAACGCTATCGCCGCCACGTCTGATTCCGACACGCGACACCACTCGACATGCTTGTACAATATAATATTATAAATAGTATAAAATGATTAGAAGGTTTTTAATGCTTGTAAAATAGTTTATTAAAGTCCTCAATATACCGTACGCCATTTTTTTTGTTGGGATTAGTTTAATAGTTGGATCGAGTTTAGCTCTTCTTTCAGTGTATATAAGTATACTATTCGATTATAACTAAGTTTCTGATTATTCATTTTAACATGAACATAACAATTGATTGTTGATAAAATAATAAAAGTTTTTTAATTTAATATTAGTGATAATATCAAGATTTTTAAGATTTAACTTCTCTTTATCAAAATTTCCTAATAAATTATTAATCATCAGGAAATCCCACTGACAAATGAGCGATTGTCATATATAAATCTTTTACATAGATATTGCATAAAAACAAATATATAAAATAACTTCCAAAAAGTAAATTGATAACATGATAATCTGGATTACTTTTTTTATACATTTTAAATATACCAAATTATAATATTATTGCAAATAAATTCATTGTCAATCTAAGTTAAACAAATACATCTTTATTAAAATAAAATAATTTTTATTTAATTATAGTTGAACAGAAAATAGTACTAGTAAATATTTTTCAATTAAGAATTTAATTCCCTCATTTTACATCATGTAATACATTTGTATGTATGTACATAGATATATATTTTCACGCGAATTTGTTTATTGTATTGTATTATCTCATTATATTGTAAAATCCAATTATTATCTTGTTATCAATGGGTTTTTCAACACCCAGATTTAGAATTAAATTTTCTAGAAAATTCTACTTGCAAAAAATACCAAATAAAAAATATACAATAATAAAAATTTAACATAATAATCAGATATTTTCAACAATTAATGTAAACGGAATCAATTAGTAATTTAATAACAATTAACAGAATTTAAACATATTTTAATCTATGGAATATTTGTATTACATATTCGAATATATACCCCCTTGGTAAATATGTAATTTAAAATTTAATTCTTATTTTCAAACTCAAAATATTTATCGTTGGGTGTTTTAATATAAAAATAATATAATTCATTTATATAAATAGATCTTTAATTTTTGCGATAAAAATATATAAAATATTGTAATAGATACTCATATATTGAAAATCACTGTAGTCTTATCATTTGCTATTATAATTTCATACTTAATTATTATCAATTCAAATCTCAAAAATCTGTTATATCAGTAATTCAGGTATAAAAGAGCCAGTTCGGTCCATTTTAGGTACAGTGGTGTTTGACTAAGGATTTCAAAATGATGTTCCTCGTGGTCGCAGCTGCCTTCTTGGTCAGCGTCAATGGTAAAAAATATTTAACCTATTTATATTAAAATAAAATAATATTTCTTACTAATACATTACATAATATTTACAGGCGCTGCCCTCCCATCCGTGCCTATGCTCGATGGGCGCATCGTCGGAGGTACTCCAGCACAAATCACTGAAGCACCTTACCAAGTAGCTCTCCTTTTGGACTACTTCGGCACAGGATCTTTCGCCCAAGCTTGCGGTGGTTCCATCATCTCCCGCACAGCCATCTTGACAGCTGCTCACTGCACTGACGGGTTAGAATTTGTACATACATATTTAAAGTGTCATTTTTCAACGAATATTTCTTAATTGATTGTATTTTCCACAGAACTCTTGCCTCCCGCTGGAGAGTCCGTGCTGGATCCACTTTCCACAATTCCGGCGGTCAAGTAATTAATGTCCAGAGATACCTTAACCATGCTTCATTCAACAATCAATTGAACAACGATATTGCCATCATGTACCTCTCTACCCAACTCACCCTCGGAACTGGTGTTGCCACCGTCGTCCTCCCAGCTCAAGGACAAACCGTCGCTGATGGAGCCTCCGCTTTCGTCACCGGATGGGGAACCCTCACAGTATGCATCAATATTTACATAATATGTTTTAATACGTACTGATATTAATTTTATGATTTTAATTTTTTAAATGATTTAACAGGAAGGAGGAAGTCAACCAACTCAACTGTACAAGGTCACCATTCCAATTGTCAACCAAAACCAATGCGTCAGCGCATACTCCGGATTCAACCCAGTCACCGCCAACATGATCTGCGCTGGAAGGCTCGGAGTTGGAGGACAAGACGCTTGCCAAGGAGACTCTGGCGGCCCACTTACCGTAGGAGGAATCCTCATCGGTGTCACCTCATGGGGCAGAGGATGCGCCCAACCCAACTACCCAGGTGTCTGGGCCAGAGTACCAATGTTCAGGAACTGGATAAACTCAAACATGTAAATGATATTAATATTGATTATATATAATTAATACCAAACTACATGTCTTATGTAAATAAAAATCTTTCGTACTCGTAAATGCTTATTGTTTTTTTATACCTCGTAAACTAACATTCTCATGAATAGTTTCATCAACAATAATATTAATATATACGATACTTTATAATTGCCTTATCTAATAGATATATGTAGGTAATTTTCCAAAACAAGATCACAATTTACAGTGACATAATTTTGACGGCTATAGATACGTGATATACCTTCAATTCCACTTGACATTAATTAATTAGATAAAATTTGTTAAAAAAAAAAGCAATTCCTTAAATAATACTGCATTTGAATAAAATATTGTCACAATAAACATGTTGACATACATAAATATAATATAAAAATGAGATCACAATAGCTGATAATTATTTTTATATAACAAAATTTTTAATATCTTATCAAGTTATATTAAAAAATCAATTGTTATATGATTATATTGTCAATCACTTACAAATAACAATGTATCATTGGAATCGATGATTTTTATTAAATTATTATCGTGTGAGACATTCATTTGTAAATCAATGATTAAATATTTTCAGATGATATTCAATTAAAATCACAAAAATACATAAAAATAATATTTAAATCTAATCTACACTAAAAGGCATAATGGAGATTGAGTACAACTACATAATTATTATATCAAATTTATGAAAAAATAGGAATTATACTTTTTTTAAAAAATTAAATAAATTATTTGATACATATTTAATATGATTTAAACACAATAGTATAATAAAATTATTATTAAGTGATAGAGATATCTCAATGCACTTAATTAGTTATGATAATATTGTGTGACTTATGTGTAATGCAATGCAATTAAATTGCATTATTATTACAAGTATAGAGTTAATTTCATTGCAACGTTTTATCAATCAATTTAATATAAAAATCAAGTACATATCAGTCAGATAGAGTATATAAAACGTGAAAACTTGTCCAAGTTTTCATATTCAAGATGTTTTCCCTATTGATCATCACCTTTATTTTATTCTCTGTCGATGGTGAGTATAATTTATAATTTTAATTCATTTTAAAGTATTATAAAATGATTTGAAATAGTGTTATAGAATAATAAAAGAAATATATATCTTTTTACTATCATTTTAAATAAATATTTCGTTGATATACAGAATTAATATTAAGAGTTAAACACATATATGGAGTGTAATATGTATTAAAAATTAACTTATTGTCGATTTCCTTAGGATATATTGATAAATGTAACATTTAATGTTTGTGTGTTAGTCCCAAAATTATTTTAAAAATATTAATAGCTTGTGATTAGTTTTCAAAAGAACCTTGGAAATTATAACAACGAAATATAAGATAAATAAAATGAATTTATTTTAGCTTCTGTACTCCCCGTTGCACCCGAAAATGAAAATCGAATTGTTGGTGGTTCTCCGGCTCTAATTAATGAGGTTCCATACCAAGTAGCACTTCTCATAGACCGATCCGGCACCGGATCGTATTCTCAAATTTGTGGCGGTTCGATTATTTCTCAAACCGCCATACTCACTGCCGCTCAATGTACATTCGGGTAAAACTTGAATTTATTTAATCGAAATCAACTAAAGAATAATATAACCGATCTTTGTTCCAGATCTGTAGCAACTCGTTGGATAATTCGAGCAGGTTCCCAATTTCATAGTTCTGGTGGTATAACTTCTACTGTAAGCAGAATTATTAACCATCCTTCATTTAACTCTCAATCGTTTAATAATGATATAGCTATAATGCTCTTAACTACTAAACTCACCCTCGGCAATAATGTTCAAACAATAATTCTTCCAGTGCAAGGATCAGTAGAGCATGTAGGAGCTTTATCTCTCATCTCGGGATGGGGATCTCTAGTGGTATTGTTTTTAATTTGTATTTACATTTAAAATTATGTATATTTTTTAATAATCGATTTTTCCTGTGTAGCCTGGAGGTAATCCAGCATCACAACTGTATAAGGCGACTGTTCCTATTGTAGATCGGCAACTATGCATCAGTGCGTACTCTCAATTGAATCCAGTGACTATAAATATGCTATGTGCAGGAAGACTAGGCCTCGGAGGAGTAGATGCATGTCAGGGAGATGGCGGTGGCCCACTCGTCACAAACAAAATTCTAGTCGGCATCAGTTCGTGGGGAATTGGATGTGGAGATTCGCGATATCCCGGCGTATATACTAAAGTTTCGATGTACAGAAGCTGGATTAATAGTTATAATGTTTAGTTTTTTATATTAATTATGTATATTATTAAATAAACAAATAAATTTAAGGGTAGTTGTCTCTTATTTATGCCAGCTAGGGTTATCTATGAAAATTCCCCTCGAAGTAATATGATTTTCCTTCTGGCATAGTAGCGCTGAGGGTTGAATTTACATATTTCTCGCATCAATCAATGGGTGGGTCGGGGTGAGAGGAAGCAGAAAGGATGAAAGGACGACAATCTGGGACCAACCCGACTTGGTAAGACCCAATTTCTTTGTGGCGAAAAAATAGTTTATTCTGGGCACAAAGGTAGACTAGATTCATTTCTGAAACACCATGAATCTAATGCGACAGATATTTTCGTATCAATACAAATAGAAATAAACAAGTTTTCTCAGCCTGTTTAACTTAATTTTTATATAAATAGAAAAAAACTTCTTTATATATGTATTCTAAACATAATGATTTTGTTTAAGCTCTAGTATTTTTTCAATGAATGAATAAAAATACACGATAGCAATAAGCTGTACCATAGTGATTCGTTCTTTAAAAATATCAAAATAACATAGTGGAACCCCTTTTTTACGTGTCCGGAATTCACGTCTTTCTGCTATTTGCGTACAATTTCTACAGTCCCGTTGCATTTTAGTATATTATATAGCAGATTTTATATTTATGTCTGAAATATTTAAAATGTAAAAAGATTTTTCTCTCCATACTGTAATAGTAAAATGAAACCATTGGACCTAGGAATATTTCCTGATTTTTAGATAAAATTCAAGGTGTATAGTAGGAATCGACGTGGAACAGAATGAAGAAATATAAGATATCAAGGAGAACCATGCTATTGATGGATTGTAACTAATATCTGACGAACCATTGCAAAAGTATGTGTATCTTTACTTAATGTGATGTTATCTGAAGTTATGAGAATTGACAATATGTTGGACAGTGATATTTACTGAAATTTGTCAGACAGAGAACTCTCCGATGTGGAAGATTTAAACTCAATCCATCTAATTCCAAATAAATAAGATGCTATAAGGTATATTGAGAGTCATAAAAGTTACAAGTATTGAAGACATACAAGAAAAAACCCCCCATCGAAAACAGTTTTAATTCCCTAAAACAAGCATTTAGACATTATATTAATATCTGAAAAAACCATTTTGTTCTGCTGAAACTCGTCATTTGCCCTACATAACTTCAATATCGATATAGTCTTATAATTTTCGTCTTAAATGTATTATTTAAACATTTTTTATTAAAAAATGGAAATATACTTAAATGCAAAGATTGTACTGCAAACTTGACAGTTATTTGTGAGAATATTGCACTTGTACAATTATATTACTCCCACACGCTAACTCAGTTTAGCACAAGTAACATTTGTAACATGTCAACAATACAATAATATCTCAGTTACTGTCTTTACTGCTTTTATAGCAATGTTAAATTAATATAATCATAATAACTGTGTTCTTTATTAATTGGGCCAAAAATCAAATAATTAGAGCGCCATCTTTTTAATTGATGTCTAACATTGAAATGTAATGGTTCAATAAATTTATAAATATATATCAATTATCTATATATTAGATAAGGATATATTATAGTTGATTTGTATACATAGTGCCATTAAATATGTATTTAAAAATTGATCAGTAATCCCCGTTATAGATGGTTAGGATCGATTTTCACACAACCAATCCAAGATTTTCCGATGAAATCCTCGCATCCCAATACATTACTACAGCCGCCCGACAGCCGCGTGATTCAGTTGTGAATGGAGTGCGACCGCAACTCTGCCATTCCAGAGTCAACAGCTTATAAATAGAGTGACAACACAGTTATATATTGCCGGGATGATCGAAGTGTAGGTGAAAACATATTGTGTCCCAGGGATAGAGAACCATTGTGGACCGATCCCGATACGGTCGCGTCATCGAAATGTTTATCTGGACGTGAATTCACGATTTTAACGTCACGACCCATTGTTGTCATCGGTATGATGATGTATTAACACGTCTCACTCCGGATGGTGTCATCCACCTCTCACCAATCTTGAATGTTATCAGACAATGCGACACGAGTTGTGTTCCTTTACCACCTGTAAATCACGAGCGGTCAAGTAGATAACAATGGCAATTAGCCCGTCGAAAGAATAATCGTTAAATGAATGGAACGTTTGATAATCTGGCACGTTCATTTGAAAACGAATAATATAACCAGCTTTATTGAACAATTTAACATTATAAAAATAAAATACATCATCGACGTTACTTGAAAAATAGTTAAGATCGTATGTTGTTATATATTTTTGAAGTTAATAAATTGGAAATCTGGCTCTCAGCCATCTAACAATTGTTTTACTGAAAAAATTGACACGTGTATATTACGTTATTAATAAAACTATTGCTTTATTAATAATAAATTCTAATTAATTTCGGTAATAATATTTGCACTATACATATGAATTCTATATCAACAGCTAAACCTAACTGCCAATGATTCATCCCTAATGTATGTAAGTGGTAATTAAAATTAAAATTAATAAGTTGCATAAAGAAAATTATCATTTTCAGCATTTACAGCATATCATTATTATCAACAGATGTCTCCTAAAAAATGAATAAAACCATAGTTGAATAGTAATTTTCTAATCAATGCTACACATATTGAATTATAAATATCACTAATGAAATAAAAGATCGCTTCCAGTTTTGTTGTAACTTATTAAATATTAAATATAATAAGGTAAACAACGTGGTATAATTTCATATAATATTGGTAGAATAGCCAAATCTTAAATCTATTAATATTATTGGTAGATTACATTTTATATACTTGTATATAAAATGATAAAAATATACATATGTATAGTTATGTAGGGAAATATAATGAGTGTTTTATTCCAGAGCTTTCTTTAAAATGGCCAGTCCAGAGATTTCTAAAACGGAGAGCTACGATTTCAAAATTTTAAGTGATCATCGTGCGTATCGATCTAATACTGGCGTCGTAATTTATTCTCGGATGTTCAATATTGACTAAACGTCAATAGTCACTTCCTCAATATATCATTTCAAAAATAGAACACCTCACGGACTAATTCTAAGAAACGCCTTAAGTGATCATGGAACCAATAAAATAAAATAATAGAATACATAATAAAAATTTCCCCGGTAATAAAATTAAAAGCTTTTAATTCAATATTTATGAATGTAAAAAATATTTAGTATCGTTTAATTTTGGCATATTATTATACACATTTAAAAATATGAAAAAATAATAAGTTTTATTTTTTTTTGTAATATTTCAATGTGGCAAGTGGTGACGTGCTTTGATGTGCATGTAAAGACTCTCCGAGAATAAACTAGTCTGATGCGGGAGCCAATACCGATCACCGATAGTCAATCTGCTCTTACATATGCTAGTTAATATTAACGATACTTTTGCAATAAAAAACCTCAAATGTCTATAAACGTTCTAATGTTGCTATAGTTATGTAGTGAAAGAGTGAAGGAGTGAATAGTGAAAGAGTAATAGAGGAGAGAAGAGACTTTGTCTAATTACTCCGTCTTTTTGCCTGTCAAGGTCATAATCTTTAAATGACTGCATAATAATTATATGATGTATCAAAAACTATTTATTGAGCTAACAAACTTGTACAACTGATGATGTAATTGTAAATACATGCAATAGATTTTCAGAATCAGAGATTAAAACGATTATATTTTTTAGTCAAATAATGTGTGTTCATAGACTTAGAATTTCATAATTACAAATATGATTATATGATGGAAACACACAATTTGATTCCTCTTACAAAAGCTACACATTTAATAGAAAATTGTATACACCAGATACTCTTTTCGGTTTGGTTTCAGAAAATTAACTCAAATATTACTTGATAAATTTCGCGCTAAAAAACCTTTAAATTATTTTATTTTTCTGATGAAATGGTTTAGATATTTTTTCCAGAAATAATCATGTAAAAAATCGTTATACAAAAAATGTAAATTTTCGATGGAGTTCCATTCCGCCAGCTTGGACTAAGGTCAAAGTTTATGCAAAAATAATGTACCTAAAAAAATTGATTTTATTTTTAATTGCTAATTTTAAACTTTATTATACAAAACATATTTATTACAGATATTCTGGAGTATTTTCATCAACTGTGCTACTCATTTCCTGCTATTTATCAGCGATTGCAGTGGATGGGGGTTGGTTTTCTTATAATGATATAAAAACATGGATTAGTTTGTTTAGTTTTCTGTCCTTTCTTTATAAATTTTATATAAACAGGCAAGTGTTTTCTGTATGCTGTGGGGTATATTTATAAGTCTATCGGTGTCTGAGTTCTTCCTCAGCATCATTTTTGTTTAAAAAATTGAATTACGTCTTCATGTTAACTTTAAATTAGGTTGTTTAGCAAATTGTACAATACTATTGACTATCTTTTCTATTCACTCATCATATTAACCCATCCGTCACGGCGGCTCGAAACCAACCGCGTCTTCCGAAGGGGGTCTATTTATAATGGAAAATAGACCCTTAGCATTTGATGAAATCTTCATCAATATCTTGACATTTTTTAATACAAATTTAGTCGAGATTTTGGATTTTATCTAATCAATATGATGCGTAAATGACACGCACACTCGACGATGTCCCGGCGCAGACTGAGGACACGCCGCCGGTAGACCGACCGCCAAATTATATGTCGTTTCACTCGCATAATAATGGCAATGATTATTTATAATATGTATTTTTTAGACTTTTTTAGACAAATACAAAAAGTTAGTGACATGTAGGATTTATATTAAAAGTGTTATTCCAGAAAAATAAAAACCGTGTCCCATCGGCACAGATGGGTTAAAATTCATTTAATTTTTATAACGTTATAATAGTTTTTCTATATGATATTCATACAAGACATAATTTAGTTTGATATTCCTTCTGATATATTTTTAATTGTATAATGGATATTGTATTTTTTCCAAAACTCTTGCAATGTCTGTCAAAATCTGTTTCTCTAGTTGCTGAGCAAAAGTGATTATAAAATTTAAAACTCTAAAGAGCAAAGGATATTATTTTTTTTTTATTTTCATCAAAACCAAATAAGTATTTCAAGCGATTGGTTATATACATTTTCTAACATTATATTTCCAATTAAAAAAGTAATATTAATATATAAAAATGTGAATTATTTTAAGATCATGGAATATTGTATAGTTATATTGACTTCAGGCATGTTTATTCATAAACTTTAATTGAACTGTCAATGCCAGAAGCCACAAATCGTCGCTTCTTCGTTGCGATTGGGAAGCAGCGATCGCGCCGCCACCACTAGACCTGTAAACATATCAATTTGTTAAATATCAAAAGCGTCTGAGCGATTCGTTTCTTCTAATTATTCGACATTCGCTGAGACCTGAATGTTCTGCCGAATTTATCAACAATCTACTTAGCCCGCGAGTTAACTGACGCATCCCACATCGTCGGCGGAGAATAAAATCTCACAGTGATGCAGATAGATGATTCATCGCCGGGGTGGCAAGGAGGAGAGGGCGGGTGTGACTTTGACGAAGCAGTTCAACGCTTGGACAGAATGATATTAAAAGAAGTTAACACGCACTATTTATAAATCACTTCATACCACGTGCATCATTCTGTTCTGGTACAATTCTCAAATTCTGAACGGCAACAAAGCGTCTCGGCGATAAAAGTCCGTGCATCAACCAGTCTTCGAAATAACTCCAACGAATTATTTTCGTATTTTTCTCTGCATCAAAATCTGAACTCGTATAAAATTGTAGAAATAATACTCTGATTATTAACTACAGGTAAAACAATTTCATCTAATTTACAATAAAGAACAACTATACTTCCTAAATAATAGATGTATCGTAGTTACTACCATGTTATCAAAATATAAAAATCAAATAGTTAAATATAAATAAACAAACTATCGCTGAAATAATAATCCAACAGTTTTATCGAAGAATAATTTATCATAAACTATTTAAAAAAACGCAACGTACACAACTGTATTGAAAAAAAAACAGTATATAATAATTTAAGATGAGTTTCATAATTTAACACATTGCCTACGGGACGAATCGGGGCGCATTCGCCGAAATTTGAAACGTCGTTTTTACGAAAAAAAAATCACATCTCTTTTTTTAATCAAAATATTAAGCCTAAAATTAAATTATGTGAACTTCACCATTTACTGTATAGTAAATGCAAAAAAATATGTATATCTTATAGCAGGGTTTACTAAACTTTTACTTAAACGAAAACGGACCGAATTGATTTTTTTATAAAACATGGTCTTTGAATGTTAAATATGTTTGAATGTTAAATATTAAACATTAATCAATTGCCGACAAAAGTCGTCAATTTCTAAACACATTCCTTTTTGTAAAAGAGCCATAAAATATTTCGAATAAATAGATGTATACGGACTTGTCGCATTTGCCCAAAATCTCCTTAAGGTCCGAAAAGGTATTTTTTGGTATTGCTACAACAATCAAGTATGTAACCAAAACAAAATATTCGAAAAAACAAAATGTTGTAAAAGTTACAGCCGATCAAATGCGTACTGAGTGCGTCAGCTAACGTATGGTGTGCGCGCCCCGGACATACGCATAAACGCTTTTAACGTGGAATCCACGTACCCCGTAGGTAATGAGTTCGATCAAGATCAAATTCACATCAACTAAAAGCCCAAAATCTTTAATATTATATAATACGTACAATCATTTAATATAATTTATAATAATGTTATCTTAAAAGCATTACAATTTTTTCCTTGAAATTTTTTTTTTAATAACTACGTTCAACTAAAAATCATCGCAAAAAGAATATCTGACGCAAATATATTATTTTGCATTAATTCAGACATCGTATTAATGTAAGTATGTATTTAAAATTAAAGAAAAAACCAATATTGATTTTCTTCATGTCTAAAAACAATATTTGTTTGAATCTAGTTGTTCATCGAAATATTCGTTAATTAAGAGAAATATTTTTTTGAAAGTAATTATTTAACCCGTTTTGGTTTTTGGACCTTGGATTTTTTTTCCCCTATTCCGAAATTATTCTTAATTCACCAAGTTTAAAATATGAACTACTTTCATTTATTTCTGCTATATCTTTTTTTATTATTTTCTAATTATGTGTTCAAAGAGTTATAAATGTATTCGCCACTTAATGCAAAATGATTATTGAGATATTTTAATTGTTTTGTATATTTTTTTAAACGTGATTTTCCGAGGATTGCGTAACTAGCAGGAGTCTGGACATCATCAGCAGTATCTCTGCCACCCATTCAATTCATAAAGCGTGTACTCACCGGCACTCACTCGCTCATTCTCGCCAGGAATCCAGAATTAGACCGACGAATCTCGCCACGTACGGCCGGGTTAATTCTGTACACATACTTTCGGAATACGGTTATCATAGCCGACATATTGGAAACCTTTAAACGTCTTGCGTGCTTGAAATAGCTGGAAGGAGACGGTGATTGGTGGTGCTGGTGCAACACTGGAAGTGATCGCCGGGAATTAATGGATATCTCCGTGTAGATAGCCGCGAAGCTTACGTCAATGCAACTTCTGGAAAATAATATCATCAAGAATACTCTCTGCTCCTGAAACAGTAAAGTTAATCATTTTTAATCAATACGACGATAGAAGGGGCAAAACCGAAATAACTAAATATTTGTATTATTACAAATGCAGTTTTATATATGAAACAAATTATGTAATTAAGATGTTACATCGTTATTAAATATTACTATAATGACATGCTATTAATAAAATATCAATGTAATAAATTATTTTAGCATAATTAGCATATATGTAAAATTATAATAAATAATTATATCTGTCGATAAAAAATATTAAAATTGATAATATATCAAGAAATAAATCACAGTACAGCTAAAAAAAGGCGTACTGACAAATTTTTATATATATTTTTTTCGAGTCGACGATCGCCTAATTAAATAAATCGAATCGGCGTTGCTAAACATGTTCGGAGGCTTTGTTGTAACGATAAAATAAACATTTTTTTCTGTTATGTGATATGTAAATTATAATGTAAAGGTCATCATTTATCAATGTGAGCTAAAGTCTGCTTTGTGAAGGTGAAATAGTTGATGATGATTATAAAAACGATTTTATTGCGTTGTTACTGTTTTATGACCACACTCTATTGCCGAAGTATGCGTTTAACACTTTGATATAATAATTGGAAATATTGCTAAATTGGCAGGTGTCAAAATAATCGGAAGGAATATATGATATATAGTATTCTTGATTTTTTTACAAAATAGTCTTAAAATCAGCATTAGCTTTATTGATCAATACTCAAAATCTCTTAGGAATTGTTAAGGCGTCCTAATATTTAGGGTACACATTTTTGTCTAATTGGAGTAATCATGAGATCTTTAGTTCATATTTAATATCTATGATGATATTAAATTATGATAATGCAATTCGTTTTTCAGTATTTTCCTGAATTGCATTTAAAAAAAAGATATTGTGAATGAAGATTTAAAATAATATATATTCAAAACTCAAGAAAAGTGAGTATTGAAGTTTCACTATTGCGGCCTTGTAAGTAAAATTATTTTTCTAATATATTCTATCCATTATATGAATTTAATCATTTTAGTTTGATTTTTTACAATCAATAATAATATAACTATAAAACTAAATATGCAATGTAAATTAAAAAAATAATAACCACAATTTACACATAATGTTTCTCGTAGGTTTTTTGTTCTATACTCATGGTTAATGTTCTTCTGAAACGTATTTAAATAAATAGATTTATTTAGCTTATTTTTCAAAATGAAACAATTAAATATTAAATACTGATCAATAAATATAAATTCCATATATAAATGATTTTGCATAATATTCAGCACAACTCAAATACCAAGCATTGATTAAAAATGATAATCCCTAGTGATTTCAGCACGTATTGAATATGTATCGGTCATACTAAACTCGTTAAACAAATTAATTAGTTCAAATGTGAACTAATTGTATCGCGTGCTTATTCATGCGGCCAATTAGCAATGAACTATGCTAATTAACAACGGCTACGTGTGGTTTTAGAAAATACTATTTTTATTAACTCAATATAGTTCAGTTATATAATGATTATTGCAATTTTTTTTATATTATATCAATTAAATGAAATAATTTGTTATCAGGTATTAAGCGAGGTATAAACATTTTATTGAATTTTTCAATAGATATCGCTCTAATTACTATTTTTATGCTACGTTCCGTAAATTGATTTTTTTTTATCTAGTCGTTTTTCGTCAGTTGCGTACCCCTGAAGACTAGACTGTGCAAATAGTGTGATTATTAACAATTGCAAGAAGTTGTCGGCATTCCAGACATTGACCTCGCAAATCGCAACGCGTTACTTGCGCAAATTGAACTTCCGCTCTGTGAAGAAGTGAAACCAACGTAAAAAAAATTACCCAACGAGTTCCATAAGAGCGATTCCCATAGAATGGATAGGAACACCTATGGCACATTTACATATTGCAGCCTTATAAATTGGCTCATAAAAACACATGGAAGTGGAAGTGTGAAAGAATCGTCATGTCTTGAATTTATATTAGTCATTGTGAATATGAATGAAAATAATAAACACGGTTATAGAATGAAGTAATATAGAAATATAGCTATTTTGAGTGAAAATATTGCGAGATATATTCATTTTAATTATTTATTATCGTAAACGTTGTATTTCTAATCCAGGTCAGGCACGGGTCCACGGTTTTGGTCACATTTCAAACGTCCCAGTTTCAATCGGACGTAGTTTTTCTTCGCATGGTCATTTCTACGACGATTCATAAACGAGACGGATTTTTACTTCGTGAGAATTCGAAAATTATGGGATTGGAACCGATCACAAAGGAACGGACAGATATGCACAATAAAAGTGTTCCCAACGTCTCAACCATTGACTATCATCTTTCAAATACAAAACACAATACGACTCGGCTCAATTACACGGCATTGTCTACTCATCGCCAAACTCTGTCTATGGTGTCGTCTCAATCTCGAAAGTATCGCAGTGCTATCGTTTGTCGTTGGTGGTTGTTCTTTTTATGCCTCCTCTCGTAAACCGCACATAATAAATCATAATAAAATTATTGCAGACGCCTCCGCCAATCTTGTCTATCTTGTCAATTATACTGTAATACCTAATTAGCACGAATAAAAATATAACAACAAGAATAAAAAATACATAATATTTGCATTGCATAAATTAAATTGTAAAATACGTATTATGCGATGTATCTTTTATAGTGAATACATAATATAAATCATTCATATGTAATATATAACAGTTGTAAAGAAAAACAATAGTAAGTACAGCGTATATATCACATTTATAAACTGATTTTTTTGAGTCGAGAAGCGAATACATATATTTTTATATAAGATATTAATCCACTTTCCTTCATTGCTGAGGAACGTGACCATGTGCATGATTCCCCTTATGGAGGACTATGGACATGGTTTTCATGAGAATATATAGTGTAGTGGTTGGTTCGAGGAATAATACAGTAAGTTTGTACGGATATTTAAGAAGTTACCGAGATCAATTGCGATATTTATTGAACCATAGATGGTTTCAAAAATACAAAATTTGATAAATGAAAATCGCTAAGACACTTAATTCATTTGTGGGATTATCCTAAAACAATGAAGAAATTGTCAGAAGACCTTTCTTCGTGGTTTTAGGTAATATCAGAGTAAAGAATAACTCAAAACGAAAAAAAATGGAAAAGATTTTGATGACTTGCGAATTTTCTTTAACGGTTTTAAAACAGCGAATAACCATATTTCTATCTTTACTGCCTACCGATCCGTTTCTAGATTGTTACTGGGAATGTGTCATCTACACAAATCTGATATGGAAAAAATAGTGAGTGTGTTTCATTATTGACTAAAAAGATTCTCCTTTATTTGCTTGGTTATTTTCGCAATAATTTATTATGAATAACTAAAACCTAGTTAGACAGTTACAGCAGAGGTAGATCGTGCCAAATTAGTAATATTAAAGGATGCATCTGATACAGCATCTTCGTAAAATCACCTTCTGAAGTTGATAAAACATTTGATTCGACATAATTTTATAAAAAAATACAAATAAAAAAATCCGAAATCACTTGCATTTTCAT